>VKOC01026166.1:0-23607 GCA_009364415.1 Spea multiplicata
TGTGGATTGGTAAATGTGGATTGGTATGTGTGGATTGGTAAGTGTGGATTGGTATGTGTGGAATCCGTGACAGATTTTTGCAGATATTTAGGAATTTTCGCCCCCACATAAGAGATGTTGTCTCTTCTACATTCTGAGCATTAGAGTCAATGACAGATTGTGGATAACCAATATTAGTGCTTTGGTCCAATTAATTTTGTAACATAATAGCTGTCCAAGATCCTCCAAGGTCTTTTTTAAAGCTGGCAAAGCTGTAGGTTTGTAAAGTAAAGTAGGATGTTCCAGCTTAATTTCCACTCTGCCGTAATTGTTATTGGGATTATTAAGTATTGCAATGGCTAAAAGTTCTTTTGCAAGGGCAAAGAGAAGAGGTGGCAGTGGGCATGGATAGAGAAGGTATTGGACAGGAACCCAGCTGAATAGACCTTAGCATGTGGGTTACAGAGTAAACACTGACCTGATTAACCCCTTCAGTCCCAGGGGTTTTTGGTACTTCAAGTTCCGGAGCAATTTTGCCATTTTCGCTGTATGTTGGTTCAGTGAATATTCCTGTTTCCTGCAAATAATGTACCCATGTAAACTATATATTGTTTTGTCAAGGAGAAAGAGGGCCTTCTTTTGATATCATAGTTAGCTAATGAGTTGAAAATTTAGGATGAGAAATTCAGTAAAAACTAGCGAAAATTAGAAAACAAAAATTCAGGTGTCCTGATTTCAGAAATACCTCATTTATATAGTATTTCCATACTTTCCCAGAAATTATAGGGAACATATATTTTTACATTAGGTATGATGGGATTGCAACTCTAATTTAAACAAATAAACCAAAAATACCCACAAAAGTATATATTTCTGTAAAGCAGACAACCCAGACCATCAGGGGTATTTGGGGCACTCTCCAGGCAGCTATTTGGCCACCAACCACTGCCAAAGGCGACTGCAGAAATTATTTCCTGCGCTGTTTTTCACCAACACTTGTGTGTTGCTTAGATTTTTTGCACAGGGTATGTGTTACGGCAGAGAAGCCCAGCCAAATCTCCTGATTACAAAAACATCCTTAGTTTTTCTTTCTTCTAGAGGGCCATATACATCCCTTACATATAGTACCCTATGGGGTAGTATTTTTCATAATTATGGCTTAACAGGTTTGGGGGTTGTGAATGGGGGCAGGGGGTTATACCTTTTAGATGTTGTGCTAGGGCAATGGGATGTGAGGCTTTTTTCATTTTTATTATCTTTTTTCTAATTTTTGCGTTATCTGTGCAGTATGGTTAGAGGTCCTCTTAGGGACTTCTTGAACATGCTGTCGTCTGGCATTCCTTTCCAGGTCGCGTCATTGCTTACGTCACCCGGATGGTCATCTGAGGACACGATATTCCCTGCATTGTCTGTTTAGGCTGGGCTATCTGATCTGATCGCTCTGATAACACACTGTGACCTCCATGCATGTTTTTAATGCCAGTGATGCCACAATGACATTACTTAGCCCACTTTATTGGTTTTTTTATTGTATTTAGTGATTTTTTTATTGTAAAAAAAATCGCTAATACTTTTTTCTTTGTGTTTATCTTTTCATGGTTTCTCACTTTTCATGGTTTCTCAAACTTCTCCCTATGATCCCCCCTGCACCTATCACACTGTGATCTCCATGCAAGTCTCCATAAACATGCATGGAGATCACAATGTGTCATCAGAGCGATCAGATCAGATAGCCCAGCCTAGACAGACCCTGCAGGGAATATTGTGTCCTCAGATGACCGTCCGGGTGATGTAAGCAATGACGCGACCTGGAAAGGAATGCCCGACAACAGATGGCTTCTGCTGACAGGGGGGAGTCCAGGCTGTCAAACAGCCTGATCTCCCATGTAGCGGAAGAGATGTGTCCCTACCGCTGCAAGAAAGTCAGGACATACCGGTACATCCATAAGGGTATCTTGCCAAGCGTTTTCTGGATGTACTGGTATGTCCATAGGGGACTGAAGGGGTTAAGGACTGGGACGCCCAATGCTGGAGTGTTTGTTCCACGTATCCCCAGTGTAGGTGATAAAATGCATTCCCTGCATCCAGCGTCAGGAGTAGGCACAAGGACTGGTGTAGAGGTGCTTAATGAGTAATATTGATACATTTTCATATGTTGTCTGATGGTTGTCATCCATGAATAAACCCAATTTGATTATTTTTTAAGGCAGGCAGGAGTATGTTGAGCCTGGATGCTGGTAGTTTTGCATATAGTTTAGTATCAGAAAGAAGGAGTGAGATAGGTCTATAATGTGCACATTCAGTGAGGAGCTAACATAGCTCTCACACATCTCCCTTGGCATATGGGATAGTTCCATTAGATTTGTATAGAGGTTTTTCATATAAGGGAGGGAAATCTGCCCAGTGTATGTAGACCTAGGATAACTTCTTGTAGACACATGTAAATGTGGTTATGTTAGTAATGTTAAGATGTTAAATTGAACAAAAAAGTAAATTGGAAGAAGCTTATAAAACTTCACGACTGCACAAATGATAATATTCCATGAATGAATACTAAAGTCACTTAGGATTTACTAATGATATTCAATTGTGATGGATGATATATATAATAAGCCACTAATTATAGTCACTGAGCCTAGATGACAATTATATCAATGGTAAAAGATCTCTGACTTCTTGTAACTAAAAGAGCTTCACCACGTCACAGTAAAAAACTTTGATGAATCCTTATGAGCTATGGAAGGACTTGCACTATGACATGCTGGAGAGCTTTCACCATAATAACACTAACTTTGACAGTCTGAAGGGCAACTATTTCGTCTGTACTAAAATGAACATAATTTATCTTAATTTTCAGTAAAAGAAAAAGAAAGGGAGAGGTCTATTCTGTGCTTGTAATTCCCAACTTGGATTTCATTTGTTCTCTAATTCACTCTTGCTTTCAGTGAGAACTTTAAAATATTGCATGAGTACATCAACTGATTGTTTTAAAGTAGAACATTCCATTGGCTTGGTTATTTTGATATAACTCAGGGATGATGTCTTCTTTCCTTTAGCTATTCTAACTATATAAATATATACATCACATTAAATTATGTAGCGCCAGCAGATTACATAGTGCGTTACAGAGTCGATAAGATAAAGTTAAAGATACATTGGCTTTGTCAGAGGCACATGAATGGGACATAGCGGAAATAGTAGCAGCTCCTCCTTCTGACTTTGAACATGCTGATTAGTCACACCCCTTCCATACCTCTCATTCACATGATTACCATTGATGTATCAATGATACATATTATCAGGGAGCCAAGACGTACAAGGGGCTATTTGAGCGCTAGATGTAGCTGTTTTGACTTGAGGGATTTTAAGAAACCAGTTGACATGCTTAGATCCTACTTAAGAGAAAAGAGAGAATCCCATCAAATCTTATTGCATATTACCATCTAATATTGCAGAGCATTCACGTTAACACAAAATACTACTCCATGGCAATATCACCCGCTTTAAAATCGCTAATTTATCTTGTATAGCTACCTATGATATAGAGTGTGGAAATGTAAAACACAGGCCCATACTATTGTCCAATATTCTCCTATCCCTAAAATCACTTTTAGTAGAGGAAAAAACATCAGAGATAATCTTGTTCACAGTCATCACATGATCAAAAGACAAGAAACTTGGTGAAAACCACCTGGATCTTAGTCTTGTAGTCAGACCTCTATTTGAGGTTTGATTATAGGAGGGCCTTGAATATAAGACGAGGAGTATCTTTCAGAGCATTTGCTCAGAAAAAAAACTTGTCTTATAGTCAAGCAAATATGGTAATACTGGATAAATGAAGTCCGGCTTCAAGGGGCTGCATGTGCCCATTATCTGCCAGTACCTGCCTGCCTTTACACTAGGCGATACATTATTTTAATTTGTATTATACTAGGGAAATGTAGTCCTCCTCCAATGGACTGCATGTTCCTGTCTGCCAGTGCCTGCCTTACTAGGCCCAGTGCCCTACTACTATTGATGCTCATCTCTCACCTTTCTTACTCTGGGGGATCGATTCTTATTTTTTTCTCACGTGTGTGTGGGGGTGGGGGGGCAGTCCTGTTACTGGATGTATCTGTCTGCCAGTGCCTGTCCTGTCCTATTCTGTGTGCTTCAATGCCCTTGGGGAGTCAATTCTTATTTTTTCTTATATGGAGGGTCAGACTTGTGTCTGTCTGCCCGTGCCTGGCCTGTGCCCTTCCTTGTGCCTCAATATACTTCCTTACTCTGGGGGATCAATGTCCTTCCATACTCAGGTGGATCAATTCTTGTTCTTGTTACTAATATGAGGAAAGGTCTGATTCAGGCTGTCTGCCAGTGCCTGCCTGGTGCTGTGTTCTGCCTCTGCTGCTGCAGATGATTTTTTTTTTAATTTGGGGGGCAAATTCGGTATCTGGTGGGACTGGAAATGAAATTGGGTGCCTTAAAAAAATACAGTAAAAACAAAAGATTTTGTCTGCCATGCACAAGTCTAATAAATATTACATGAAAACATTTGTGAAATCATGGCCTTAGTAGAATTAAGCATTCTTTAAAAATTCTGTTGATTGTATTTAAGAGTATAGAATTGGATAAGAAATTTATATCTGAAATTTCACTTGGTGCACCCATTTGCATTAGTAGCATTGCTTCCCTATTGATAATATAAATCCCATACATCGATAATACATGAAAACAGAACATTTAACGAACATTGCACATAATCAAACATTCTTCCCCCCTTTCTGTATCATGTTTCACAGCTACACTGGGGATTTCTGTAGTTTTGTTAACTCTAAGCCTGTTCTCTGTGTGCTGTTGGCGGTTCTTTGAAACTTTGCCTTGCCTATATAAGCCTGCAGGATTCTATTGCCCTTGTATTTTGCTCTGGCTACCAAGTGTGTTCCTGATTTTCCTGTGTATGACCTGGCTTTGTGTGACTAACCTTTTGGCTTCTGACTCCTGGCTATTGTACCCTGACACCACTGACTTCTGTATTAATGAATCCTGAATCTGGCTTGCTTATTGGACTACGATTTTGCATTACATTTTAGCTACTTTATTGTTTATTCAATAAAGGTTTTTTTCATTATTTTAAATTTTTGTGTCAGTATTGTTCCTGGTCCCTTAGATCACACAAGGGCCCTCTTTGATCATGACAAGACTGTAAGTTGCAAGACCGTTGCTCCCTTGAGGCGGTTGAATAAGTCCGTTATCATAGAGATTGGACATGTATTTTTAATCATGATGTGATTAAGACCCCTGTAGTCAGTACAAAGTCCCAACTTGTCACTCTTCTTCCTAACAAAGAAGCCAGCATTGGTTGGGAGGATAACTTGCAGATTAAGTCCTGGGAAACAAATGCACAATGTACTTCTCTGTGGCCTTATTTTCCATGACAGAAAGAGGGTAAATCTGGCCATGAGGGGGGTATGGCACCGGGTTGAAGGTCAATAGTGCAGTCATGCACTATCACTGCACTATGCAGTCATTGAAGGCCAATGAGGTAGTATGACACCTGCCTGACCCTTATTAAAGACATCCTTAAACTCTCAATAGTCCTCGGGCATAGGAAAGACCTGTGACGTACACAAGATCTTAACCACAGTCTGATGCACTAATCATGTTAGTACTTCAGCCCATTGCCAATTGAATGTGAGGAGCTAGCCAAATTGGTGGCCTACGCAGGCGCTCCTGAAAGAAAGGCCTCTCTCCGAGCCTGGCATCAAGAAGTAAATGAGATCCTCAAGGTTGTTAGGGATATTAATGAGATAAAATAGGCAAAACCAATATTCTATCACATACACAAAATTCCGCCTCTTTTAATGATTGTAGGATCACACTCACAATATAAATTGAAAAAGATACCCTGTATTTTATCTCTGATCCTAAATCCTTTTAAATCACACCAAATTTTATAATTTACCTACTCCCTAAAATGTCAATTAAAATCAAACTAACTTGTTGAAGCAGCTATCTTCAAAGCTTCTTTGTTCTTACTATAGAGAAATAGAAAAAATCCTTTATATGATTTAAAGCAAACATGATGGCTCTGACTTCACTTTGTGTTTGTGTGAGTATAATATGCAAAAATATACTACAGTTGCTTTTCAGCCTAAAATATCTGACAAGGTCACAAGGAAGGTCTCGGGCTGCAATTTCATCTTTAATTGAATCAGACAGGCCATGAGGAAAATGCAGCCACGGGAGCCTCATTGTTTCAAGGTATGAAATTCAATGGCATAATCGGAGACAGTTCGGGCAATCTGTTAGATGGACATGAGCTTCTTTGGCAGTAAAGGAACATTGAACACCCTTTTGAATGAAGCAACAAATTCAGGGTAGTTCTGGAGTATCAGCTTCTGTGTCTCACAGAGGGGATCCACCTGTGCCAGAGCCTTATCTGAGGGAGTAAAGAAAGAGATTATAAAACCCACCATACTCCTAGTGGCAGGAAAGGCTTGGGTCACATCTCAAGATGGATCCCCCACCTGGTAGAGAAAACCTTACTATTGGTTAGGATTGCCCGCTAGCAGGTAGAGGGGCTGACCCAGGCATAGCTCTGGTAGTGGCAGGCTCTGATGTGACCAACGGGATACATAGTAACATAGTAATATAGTTCATAAGGTTGAAAAAAGACCAAAGTCCATCAAGTTCAACCTATATACATATTGTGTCCCTACTGTGTTGATCCAGAGGAAGGCAAAAAACCCTTATGAAGCAGATGCCAATTGCCCCATACCAGGGGGAAAATTCCTTCCCGACTCCAAATATGGCAATCAGAATAAATCCCTGGATCAACGTTCTGTCCCTATTAATCTAATATCCATAACTTGTAATATTATTGGTTTCAAGAAACACGTCCAGGCTCCTTTTAAACTCTTTTATTGAGTTTACCATTACCACTTCCTCTGGCAGAGAGTTCCATAGTCTCACCGCTCTTACTGTAAAGAACCCCCGTCTGTGCTGGTGTAGAAACCTTCTTTCCTCCAGCCGTAGAGGATGTCCCCTTGTTATAGATACAGTCCTGGGTATAAATAGGTCCTGGGAGTGATCTCTGTACTGCCCCCTTATATATTTATACATAGTTATTAAGTCCCCCCTAAGCCGTCTTTTTTTCCAAACTAAATAACCCTAATTCTGATAATCTTTCTGGGTACTGTAGTCCTTCCATTCCCCTTATTACTCTGGTTGCCCGTCTTTGAACCCTCTCCAGCTCCACTATATCTTTCTTGTACACTGGTGCCCATTACTGTACACAGTATTCCATGTGTGGTCTGACTAGTGACTTGTACAATGGTAGAATTATTTCCTTGTCGTGGGCATCCATGCCCCTTTTGATGCACCCCATGATTTTATTTGCCTTAGCAGCAGCTGCCCGACACTGGTCGCTACAGGTAAATTTACTATTAACCAAGACTCCTAAGTCCTTTTCCATGTCAGTCGTCCCCAGTGTTTTCCCATTTAATACATATTCCCAGCCTGGATTTTTCTTCCCCATGTGCATAACCTTAGATTTATCTGTATTGAACCTCATCTGCCACATCCCAGCCCAAGCCTCCAACCTATGCAGATCCATTTGTAATCGTGCACTGTCCTCTATTGTGTTAACCACGCTACAGAGCTTAGTATCGTCTGCAAAGATTGATACTTTACTATACAATCCCTCTACAAGGTCATTAATAAATATATTAAAAAGAATAGGACCCAAAACTGACCCCTGTGGTACCCCACTAGTAACAGTCCCCCACTCAGAGTATGTACCATTAATAACCACCCTCTGTTTCCTATCACTGAGCCAGTTACTTACCCACATACACACATTCTCCCCCAGCCCAAGCATTCTCATTTTATGTACCAGCCTTTTATGTGGCACCGTATCGAATGCTTTGGAAAAATCAAGATATATGACATCCAGCGATTCACCCCGATCCAGTCTTGAGCTCACCTCCTCATAAAAGCTGATCAGGTTAGTATGACAGGACCGATCCCTTGTAAACCCATGCTGATATGGAGTCATACATTTATTTTCATTGAGATACTCCAAAATAGCATCTCTTAGGAAACCCTCAAACAGTTTACATACAACAGAAGTTAAACTAACAGGCCTATAATTCCCCGGGTCACTTTTTGTCCCCTTTTTGAATATTGGCACAACATTTGCTATGCGCCAGTCCTGGGAAACAGACCCGGTCACTATAGAGTCCTTGAATATTAGAAATAGGGGTCTGTCTATTACATTACTTAACTCCCTTAGAACGCGGGGGTGAATGCCATCTGGACCTGGTGATTTGTCTATTTTGATTTTTTTTAGGCGGCACTGCACTTCTTCCTGGGTTAGACAGGCGACATGTACTGGGGCATCTCATCCTGCTGTATATTACCTGGCATTTCATTTTCCTCTGTGAATACAGCAGAGAAGAATATATTTAATAGATTAGCTTTTTCCTGATCCCCGTCTATAACTTCTCCCTCATTACTTTTTAAGGGGCCAACGCTTTCATTTTTAACCTTTTTACTATTTATATAGTTAAAGAACATAGAAGCAGCAGCGGCAACAGGAGCTGCCTGAGTCACAGGCTGTTGGGGCACAGGAGCCAGATGCGCAGTGCATACACTGTATGGCGGCGGACGTCCGTTTTGAAAGAGTTTAGGAGGCGATCATCGATCACCTCCTAAACTTTAATAGTGTTGCTGAAATGCCTCAATAGTGAGGTATTCAGCGACACCAAACACCCACCTCATGTGTTACCCTGTCCATGTGCCACATGTCCTGCCCACGGACTTTAACCCCTCAAAGCCCGGACACCATCACTTTTTGGACAGGATATCCTCAGGACCCCAAGCTATCCATCGGTATCCTGGGATCGCCGCTGCTCCTTCGAGATCCCCCCGGAAACGACAGGTGAAAGCTGTATGGACATTGCAGAACTCGATGGCCTAAGTGCAGCGCCAGACTGTCTGGGCGGGAAGATGTGGACATGATTTATGGTTTGTTTCTCACTTAACCTGTATATAAGCCGGTGTGTTTCCCAAATAAAGAGTTCCTGTTTTACCTCACTACGAGTCTCGTCTTGTTATTGAGGTAAGCCTCGGCGCTGCCCTTATCAGGGTGGTAGAGCGCTGTATTGCTATACTTTTGTATACTACAGTGCCACCGAGGTTACTGAAGAGCTGTGTCCTCTGCTATGATCACTTATTGTCCTTTTAAGGACAATAGCCCCACTGTGTAGATCAGTTTTGGCTAGCCACAGTGGTAAAGCAGCCCCTTCTCTCTGCACGCTGCTTCTGTCTGGCGGTGAAGGGGTTCATCACTGGTGTCCCGGCAGGAGGAAGCAACGATTGGCGGGAGTACCCAGTCGGGGTACAAGCCGGTCCCGTCACAGTGGTCTACCCTTGAATGTGTAGATGTTTTATTTTTGTACTCAAATAGAAGAAAACTGTATAGTCTGAACCATGTTAAAATTAAAAAAAAAATGAATGCTACTTAAACAAGGTCTATACTGTATGGATCCATACAAATCGTCCAAATTGATATATATATATAGTGCAATTTTTGGCATATGAACATTTTTTCTCTGTATAAATTACCATACTGAAAAGAATATGTATCCAATAATATATTACATCTATATTAATTTAATATTAAAACCCTGTGTGAAAAATTGCTTAAAGAACTTTAAGCCATTTCGTTTTTTAAGTCATTTACTTGTTGGTTTTTTGTTTTTTTTAAATCACTGATATAGCTTAATAAAGTTTTTGCAGCTGAAACAAATTTATCATTTTCCTTCTGAATAATTAATATGCATGTTGTCAAATACTTTTCATAATCAGTTAAAGATGTCAATAACTAGTGACTCTTCTTGTTTTTACTTTGAACATTTAGCTTCTATTCTATACAAACCCGTATTTAAGCTGTTCTTTAATCCTGTTATAAATTCATTGCCTTTCATTTAAATCCTTCAGTTTAATTCTTTCCTGGACAGACTGTCAACTCATTCACACTAGATGGCCACACAAGGGCTTAATTTGCTAGGTTTTAATGTTTTCAACAACGATAGACATATGGATCAGTTGCTGTGCCTCAGATAAGCTTTTGAGGTGCAAAAGTGCACACAACTGCAAGAGTCAAAGCTCAATTCAACTAATGAAGCTTTGGTTGACAATAAGATTAAAAAGCTTTGCAAACGTAATGGGCTACTGTTGCCTTGAGAGAGTTCTATGCTCCATAGAACTATGAAAGAGAAATGAAGGACTCCCTATTAAACATGAAGTTTTTGATCCTGTCTAATAAAGAGTATGTGTCAATGTTGAAATGTCATTAGAATATTTCTCCTGTGGAAACGTGTTTTATCTAGTCAACATTGTTAAGGTATCTTGTAAACAATAATAGCACATCATTCTTTTATGTGAACCACAATCAGTATTGTAATTAAGTACTAAGTATTTTGAGACACAGCCTCCAATCTGTAAAACAGACCACTACTACTTTCTTTACCAAACCTGGTGTCAATGTCCATGGCCATGTCATCCAAAACACGCAACCTTCACAACTCAGCAAACTTAATGTTTAATGTCATGCAGTGTTGCCAGGTGATGCAGTTGAGTCCTTATCGTCTTCAAGGATAGGGGTCATGCCAAAGAATAAGATTTTTAAAATCCCCTCCCTACACGTGATGGTGACACACACAGGTTGAAATGCCAATTAAAGGTTAGTTTCCCACAACTGTACCTTTTTAAATTGCAATTAGCGTGTGCATCAATAAGTTTGTTACCTCTCACATGGATGCAGGCTAGATACTGAGCCATGGGGAGCAGAAAAGAACTGTCAAAAGACCTGCGTAACAAGGTAATGGGACTTTATAAAGATAGAAAAGGATGTAAAAAGATATCCAAAGCCTTAAAAATGCCAGTCAGTACCGTTCAATCACTTATTAAGAGGTGATTACCAAGCCAAGGTCAGGTAGACCAAGAAAGATTTCAGCCACAGGTGCCAGAAGAATTGTTTGGGATACAAAGCAAAACTCACATTTAACCTCAGGAGCAATACAGGTTGCTCTGGAAAAAAGTCAGTGTGAAAATCCCAGTAGATCAGTAGTTTCTGAAATACACAGACCAGCCTGTCTGACACCAACAACCATGCCACGTTAAAGGCACTTTCTTCCCCATTCTGATGCTCGGTTTGAACTTCAGCAAGTTGCCTTGACCATGTCCACATGCCTAAATGCATTCAGTTGGTGCCATGTGATTGGCGGATAAGCTATTTGTGTTAACAAGCAATTGAACTGGTGGACCTAATAAAGTGGCCAGTGAGTGTATATTACCAATTCTCCAAGGGTATGCAAACTTTAGATCTCAACTGTCTATATACAGTACCATGGAACTTTCTGGCTCCGCTGGCATTGTGGAAGGTCTTGCTGGCCTTGTGGGCGTACACAGGCAATTGTGGGTGGGGAGGGGCGTGCAAAAACACCACTCCCATAACACAGAGATTCCCTGTATGGGGTTCTAAAACATTTTCAAGCTAAACAAAGTATTATTTAAGATAAATGTTAATCAACAAAGAAAATAGTAACTTAAAAAAAATAATGAGCATATGATTTTTTAAATATTATGAAACTCATAATGAAACCAAGCAGCATAGTCTTTGAAAATCTAGAAATCACAGTTACTGAGAACATAAAGCACAGTATATTTCCCTAATAACTGCAGTAATTATAAATAAGAAAAAATCAAATACATTTTGTAATTTATTGGGCAATATACTCAGAACCAACTATTCTGATCTACTTTAATTTTAATGAGAACATTATAATTTTCAGGTCAATGCAACAGACATACTTTAGAACTGTTAAGGTTTATTAACTTCCATACAGTCTGTGACTCACTTCGGTCACAATAATTAATTGCCATAATTGAATAGTATGCATAATTACAATAATTAAAATATGCTCTCAGAGCTATGGACTGTAAAGGTGTGTTTTTAATTAAGTCCAAAGGGTTTTCATAACACAATAGTTTAAAACGTAGTGCTTGACATTCTCCTTTTTAATGTAAAAAAAAAAGGAATTTTAAAACAGACAGGAGGCTTCATATTATGTATTAAATCCTTCTCTACTACTCCTAGCAGCAAATAGTTAACAGAGAAAAACAAACAAACAAAAAAAAATGGTTAAACAAGAAATCTATAACACAGGTGTGCAATCAAGGTGAACACAGGTAACCAATCAATAAACAGCAGGTAGTATAAGAGCCCCCATATATCATCCTCTTTCTTTGCTGCTCCCTGGAACAGGTAAGTATCCAGCACATTTACTAGATTACTATTTTGGCATGTCCTAATTATATAATTTTCACAGCAGGGGCATAACTAGAAACCTCAGGGCCCCGGTGCGAGAATATGTGCCACTATAGCCCACATACTTAATTTCCTTTCAATTTGATATGGTTAAGGCATATCGCACAGTAAATGTATATCGATCAGCCATTTCTGCCAAACATACCCCGATTGACTCTCTACCTACTGATCAACATCCCCTGATTTGTAAATGTATGTGAGGTATTCGGTTCAAACGCCCCCTCAACCTAAATACACCTGCACTTGGGATGTTAATATTGTACTGCAACTTTTGAAATCCTGGGGACCTAATGACTATCTTCCTCTAAGACTACAGTCCTTTAAGCTCACCATGCTCCTTTGCCTGTTTCCTTCAAACGAGTTTCTGATGTGAAGGCATTAGACCTCACCTCCCGAAACTTCTCTCCATCTGGAGTTTCCTTTTTAATTCTCAGACGTACTAAAGCTCATACTTCACCTGTTTTTTTATACCGTTTTAGCATAAAGACTACAGCACAGCTAGTGATCTCCTGTTCATCACCATTCGGTTCTGGTTACAAGATTTTTTCCAGTTCGCAGCGTGAAAGAGGATGATATATGGGGGGACCTTGCTCTTATACTACCTGCTGTTTATTGATTGGTTACCTGTGTTCACCTTGATTGCACACCTGTGTGATTTCTTGTTCAACCGTTTTTTTTTTGTTTTGTTTTGTTTTCTCTGTTAACTATTTGCTGCTGGGAGTAGTAAAGAAGGATTTAATGTATAATATTCGCCTCCTGTCTTTAATAAAATCTATATTTTCATACGCAAAGCTAGGAAAATCTAAAATTGTATCATATTAATACATAGTAATAGTGAAAAGACAAACTAGAATTACAAAAGGAAACTTCATTAACTACACAAGTAAACCTCAGTAAATACACAACAGATTAAATCTGAAACAATGTGAAGTAAACAACAAACTTAGACTATGGTATCATCGTGCCAGAGATTCTGTTCAATTTGGGTCAGAAGTAGAACTTATCACAGTGCCAAATGCATGCCACACCTCCACAAATAAATGACCAGGGAAAGAACCTGTCCAATAATAACATACAAAAAACACTGCAGAAGGCAACCGCTGGCTCAGCAGGAGCATGTATATAGAGTGCTGTGAAAAAGTATTTGCCCCTTTTTAAGTTCTTCTATTTTTGCATATTATTACTACGTTTTTGAAACACATAAATGTTCAGTTCAAGCTAATTTTAGTATGAGACAAAGTAAACCGATGATTTCATGGAGGAAAAAAGTTAACCAACCTTGCCTGACCTTATATCAAAACGTAATGGTCCCCTTCATAACCAAATCAACCAAATAACAAAATGTAATTGGGCTCAATTTCACTAGGTACATCGAAGCATGATTATTATCAGCACTGTTGAAACTAAACATCAATAAATGTTTGCAAAGCAAAGTAGGCTAAGAGGTTTCAAAAAAGCAGTATGTGATGCCATGATCCAAAGAAAATCAAGAACAAATGAGAAACAAAAGTAATTGATATCTATCTGTAAAGGGCTAGAAAGCCATTTCTAAGGCTTTGGGACTCCAGCAAACTTGGAACAGTGGTGAAACTTCCCAGGAGTGCCTGGATAACAAACATTCCTCCAACAGCACATGAACAAATCATCTAGGAGATCAAAATGGAACTAAGACTAACATATAGTTAGTTAACATGAGAGTTGCAAGATGAAAACCACTGCTGACCAAATAAGAACACAAAGTGGAATTTTTGGGAAGACAAAATAATGTAGTTATCCAACAGTACAATGACTTTAAACACACAAGTAAGTCTACCTCTGAATGACTTAAAATAAACAAAATGAAGGTTTAGAGTGACTTGAATCTGGTTGAGATGCTGTGGCATGACCTTAAAAAAGAGCAATGGGTCTTCAAACCACACATAGAGCACACACACTCATATACATTTATTCAAAGCCATTTATGTTAACACACTCCCTTACCCTCTCATTCACTGCCTCACCTCAGCCCAGCTTTCATTCTGACTACTCATACACTGTTTGAGAAGCCTCCCTTTTACAGCTGGGTCAGGTATCATTGCGTTACTTCAGAAAGGGCCAGTGTAACCTAAACCTGCCCAGGCTAGATCGGCCCTGCTCTTTATTAAGACTGCTCTTTGGCAATAGCCCCCTGGCCTCTGGGTCAGCCCAGAGGTATATGGTAAAAAAAAAGTTTCTAAACACCTCACATCACTATAAATAGATATATGAGTTAAAAATAAACAAACTTTACTGTCTGCCAACCCTTGAGAAAAAAAACAACATAGTAGTGTATAAGAAAACATTTTGCCTTTTAACCCCTTAATGAGAAGACTGTTTCTTTCTCGTAGTACATTTTGGGACAAATGCACTTTTAACATTTTTCAGTGTTGCTGTTTAGCTGTAATTTTCTTCTTTCTCCTTTTGTTTTTTTTACTATAAAAAATGAAAAAATGTTTACTATTTGTCCTGAGTTTAGAAATACCCAACATTTTTATGTTTTTTTTGCTTTTTTCTGCACATTATGGGTCAATAAGTACCAATAGCATTTTGCTATTTCAAAATCATTTTTCCCCAAATTTGGTCATTCTGCCCCTTGTGCTAGTTCAGGTATCTTTGAAGCCGGCCAATGCAATATATTTTTGAAAACTAGACACCCCAAGGTATTCCAAATGCTGATATTTTAACCCTTTCCATGCACTTATTCTACCACCAGCCTTTGTAGAAAATTTCACACACGTTGTACTGCAGGTATAAATACCGTTCCTGTTATATGTCAACGCCAAACAACACACCAATATGTGTTCAGTAACATCTCTTAAGCGCAGTGATACCCGACATGCATGTAGGGTGACCACATGTTCCGGATTGCATTGTCCCAGAATTGAATTGCCATCTTCTTTTTTTTGACGTGGAGGAAAGAGAGGAGCGCAGAGTGGTTTTCGCTCATGAAGTTTTCAGCAACCGCTCGGTGCCCCTCAGTTTCCTCCACAAAGCCTCTAGTTCAGTTGCGGTGCCAGTCTGTCATGCTGAGTGCTGGAATATGACATCATATTCTGGCGCTCAGCAGTGAAGCAGCATCCACTGTGGCAGAGCCCTCACCGACTTCTGGGGGTAGATAGTGAGAAAGGGGTTAGTAAGAATTTTGAAATAAATAAATGAGTAAGATTGAGTGAGAGAATAAATAAATTCGTGTGTGGATAAACTGTGTGAATGAGGGAGAGAATTAATTTTTGTGTAGATTAATTATCTGAATGAGGGAGTATGAATTAATGTGTGGATGAATTGCCTGAATGAGGGAGAGAATAAATTATTATATGAATTAAAGTCTGAATTTGTCACAAACTAAGTCCATACAGATGACTGTCTTTGAACCTGGCCAGTTTGATTTACCCCATGAAATCATATATTAAAAAATAAATAAATAGACACCCCATGGGCATTTAAAATTTTAGGACATAAAAAACATCATGCATCATGCCTTGGTCCTGGTGCCGGCATTTCAAGCTGCACGCCGGTATATGATGTCATATCCGGAGTTCAGCAGTGAAGGCACACTGCGGCAGAACAGGGAGACAGAGGCCTCGCCATCCTACCGCTGGACTTCAACAAGGTAAGTGAACTTCAAAGGAGGGAGAGGGTAGAAAGTTAGGAGGGGTAGATAGAGAGTGAGAAGGGGTAGATGGGGTACATGAGGAGTTAGAAGGGGTAGATAGGAAGGGAGAAGGATAGATAGGGAGGGAGAGGGGTAGATAGGATAGATTGGGAGGGAGAGGGGATAGTGGGAGGGAGAGGGGTATTTAGGAGGGAGAGTGAAGAGGGGTTAGATAGGGAGGGAGGGAGGAAGAGAGGGCAGATAGGGAGGAAGAGAGGGTAGATAGGGTGAATTAACATTTACTGGTAAAACTTTTTTCCTATAGGGTCGTTTTATATTCAGGCTTTTTCTTTTTTTTCCTAAATTAATATTCAGATTTGGGAGGTCGTCTTATAATCAGGCAAATACGGTATATATCGGCAGCAGGGTATCATTTTTCTGTATATCGGCAGCAGGGTATAATATAAGTATATATCCGCAGCAGGGGTTAATATTAATATATATCGGAAGCAGGGTCTAATATTTCTATATATTGGCAGCAGGGGCTAATATTAAAGAACGAAAAATAACTGCCAGTTCAGCTGTTATTTTGAAATCATATTTCAATCACGGTCTTTACTTCAAAGAGATAAGTACATATTATGTAGTTAAAAATGTACATCTAACATGATAAATATATTATATTATATATATGTACCATTTTAAATTGGCCCCCTAATTTGGTCCCTGCCCCCCATGTGCCCCCCTCTAACTATGAAAGCTGGAGACGCCACTGGTAATTACATAATTAGTAACTAAGGTTTCAAAAGGTTTTCAAAAAGTAGTGATATGTAAGATTCAAGTTTTAAATATACATGTGTGTACATATATATATATATATGGAATTACTAATAAATTATCACACACTTTATATATATATAGGTGTGTGTGTATATATATAATTTATATTATTCAATCACGTGCTAAGTTGTGATAATATTTTGCATGAAATGTAGAAACAAGTAGATTTCCCTGCTTGACGCAAATGCACAACAGTAAATAATGATTATGTTATTGCAAAAAAACACTTATAAATCATACATTGAACCATATTGCGTTTGAAAAGAAAATAATTACAAACTGGAACAATAAGTAATTAAATCACTAAAAAAACCAGTGTTGAATTATAGGAATGTCTAACTTATTAATATTTCTATTAATATTCCTAATTGCTCTATGTTTAAAAAGAATCTCCATATACAAAGTACATAGTATATCAGATGCATAAACTTATAGAAAATGTAACAGTATGAATTAAAGTACTGCATTTTTTTACAGCATTCAGTAGGTCAAAAAGTACAATAATGCAGCACCTACTGTCAGCACTTGTGAAAGACTAAACCAAATTGCTTATAAACCCACCTTGCTTAGTGACGCATAATTACATTTTTTACTGTCTGTATTCAACAGAGGTTTATATGACCCAGCTCATACACAAGCTGTGAATAAGCTTTGCAATCCTTTATTCTGCATTATTGATCTTAGAAAAATATCCTTTTTCCTTACAATAGAATTAATGTTCTTTAAACATGCCTCCATGTGACATAACAGCTGTCATCACTGTCTGCATAAACAAAGTTTAAAAAAGCAATTGTAGTAGACATGGACTGTGTTGTCCATCATTAGGGATTCACATCACAGACCCAATATCTCCCTTTGGATAAACCACACCCCTAACTTTGGCCAATTACTTTCATTGTTTAAGAAGTGCACTAAAGAGTTAGTCTTGATGGATAATGACTGCCTACATGAAAAGCCATGTGGGCTACACTATGAATGATGGGATATCAGGAACTCCAGGAAGAAGGGGGGAGGAGCAGGAGACTGGAAGCAGCATGGCAGAAGCTAATGGAGTTGTGAAAGCTTGCCAGAGAAAAAGCATGAAATAGGAAGCCACTCTTCCATCTTGGGCTAGTTAAGTCCCAAGAAACTAGGACTAGTTAGTGCCTAGTATTGTAACTTAAACTAGAAAGAAACTACTGACAGATTCCCTTAAAGTCTTCTATACCAACCTGGGATCTTGACCCATTTTGGACATTGGACATCAAAGGAGCCTTTTGGTATGCTGATCCTCTAAAGTTATCTACACATGATAATACAATGTTATATAGAATACTATTATTTGTCTGTACTTTTGTTATGGTAACTTTTTCAATATATTGTTTTTACCGCTGGAGGTATTAATAAGGTATATCATTATACATCATAACATCCCTTGGTATTCATCTTTACATAATTTAACTGTATTCTGGAATCAAATAAATGTATTGTTGTATTGTTAGATGTAAATATTAGCATGATTTTGCATAAAATAGGCCATGACTACAACAGCAATTCTTTTTTTTTTTTCCAACAGAGTGGAATTATGGAATAGCTAATGCATAGACCAGGGGCGTAACTAGAAACCACAAGGCCCTGGTGTGAACATTGCCAGGGGCCTCCCAACTTCTCCAAGGACCATACCCCAAAGTGCCATATTTTCCCCATTTTGTGAGCGCCTTTCCCCAAGCAGCTTATCAGTGCCATCCTAATCCCTAACTAAACAGCCTTCTGTGCCATCTTTGATCCAGCTTGTCAGTTCCCCCAAACAGATTATCTGTGTCATCTTTGAGTCAAACACCTTGTCTGTGCCATCATTGCCCCAGGTTGTCTGCCTTCTTTGCCCCTCCCCTTCCGACATACACTCTTGTACACATATGTAAACACACGCAAATTACACACACTTATTCATACTTACTAACACACACATCCATGCTCTCACACACAAACACACACAATTACACATCCATGCTCACATATATACAAAGATACCCTGGATCAGGAAAGGGACATTTCTAAACTATTTTGAACTGGCACGAGGAGACGGGAACCAGTTGTCGCCCTTAACCTCTTAGAGGCACTAGCCTCATCACAGTTGTGACCCCTGTAGTTACACCACTGGCATAGACAAATGCTGTTCATAAACCCCAGGTTGTGCATTTAGGCTGCAGAAGATGTGACAACAAGTATCACAAGCATCTAAGTGTCACATGACATCAGAATAAATAAACCTGTTCTGAAAGGCCACAGAGTCTGCAACACCACTGACCAATGGGCACCACCTAGCAAAGCGGCATCATGAAGACCAAGGAGCTCTCAAAAACAGATCAGGGTTGAGTTATAAAAAATCCTAAGTGTCAAGCATTCCACAGAACACCATGAAATACATTATTAAGAAATGGAAATATTATGGCACCGCAACAAACTGGCCAAGAGAGATCTGCCCACCAAGACTCACGGACTATGAAAAGAAGGCATTAACCAGAGAGGCAACAAGGAGACCAAAAATAACTGAAGGAGCTGCAAAGCTCCACAGCAGAGATAGGAGTATCTGTCCATATGGCCACTTTAAGCCATACACGTCACAGAGCTGGGCTTTATGAAAGAGTGGTAACAAAACACGTTTGCTGTTCACCAAAAGCATTAGGGAGACTTTCCCAAACATATAGAAGAAGGCACTCTGGTCAGTTGAGATTAAAATCAAGCTTTTGCCCATCCTATGTCTGGTGCAAAAGCAACACCTCTCATCACCATCCCCTGTGAAACATGGTGGTGGCAAAATGATGCTATGGGGATATTTTTCATTGGCAGGGACTAGGAATCTGGTCAGGATTAAAGGAAGAATGGATGGTGCTAAATATAGGGAAATTCTTGAGGGAAATCTGTTTCAGTTTTCCAGAGATTTGAGACTGGGACGGAGGTTCACTCTCCAGCAGGACAATGACCCTAGGCATACTACTAAATTAACACGTGAGTGGTTTAAGGGGAGGAATTGAAATGTTTACATTGAGTGGTATGTTTATATCTGTGGTATGCTGTACACAAGCGGAACCCATAAAATTTAAAGGAGCTGGAGCAGTTTGCCTTGAAGAATGGGCAAAAATCCCAGTGGTCAGATGTGCCAAGCTTATAGAGATGAACTCCAAGAGACCTGCAGCTCTAAGGTGGCTCTACAAAGTATTGACTTTTTTTTGGGTGGGGAAAAGTTATGCATGTTCAGGTTTTCTGGGGGTTTTTGTATTATTTCTTTGTTTCATTGTAGAAACTATTTTGCATATTCAAAAGGTAGGCATGTTGTGTAAATCAAATGATACAAACCCCCAACAAATCCATTTTAATTCCAGGTTGTAATGCAACAAAATAGGAAAAATGCCAAGGCGTTTCAATACTTTTGCAAGGCACTGTAAAACCACTGCAGATAAAAACAATGAATTTATTTTCTTCTTCAGCACATTACAAAAACATGTGCCATCATAAACAAATAGATGAAGAGACAGATATACACACACGTATATTTGTCTTTGAATTAGTTGTCGTTGCTCTCCCTCTTGTGGAAATAAGAAAAAATGTCACTATTTTAAAGAAAGTCTTGAAGACATGATAAACACATTTATAGGAAAATACTTTTACTAAAAAAGTGAACTTCAACTTAATTCTTTTTTTTCTTAATTCTAATTCTAATCATATAATATGATTTTGCCCTTCCCTATAAAATGTAGGGAAGGGAATGTGCTGGGCACATTTGAACAAAAAATGTATACACTTTGAGCTGACTACAGCTGTCATGACAAAGTACTTCCTCTGCAAGCAAGTATTTTACTGTAAAACTATGTAAAGCCAGAACCAACTCCACATAAACTGTGCAGATTTGGTTGGGGCAGACCTGAAAGTCTATCATCCAAACTCTTGCTACCCGTACTAATGTTCACAGGACCACATTTAAGAGTACTTACGAAAAACAAAAAAAATTGTGTTTGCTGCATATACTTTTATAGTGTGTCTTCCTACACATTACTTGTAGGTATGTCATGAAAAACATCAAGGACGAAATATGAGAATATTTGTTTTAGATCCAATTTGGTTTTGGCTATAAAGTATTTTATTGTTTATCTACACTTGTGTATTTGTATTATATGTATGACCTGTGAATAAGATGCAATGAAGACCAAATGATATATATATTAACCCCTTCGTGACAATGGCTGATTTTATTTTTTGTTCCCTTCACGGCAAAGGCTGATTTAACATTCCTTCGGTGCTCATGTTTAGCTGTTATTTTCTTCTTTCTTGTTTACTGAACCCACACAAGTTATACATTGTTTTTTTCAGGACAAGAAGGGCTTTCTTTAGATGTCATTGTTTTGATTGTATCATATCACTTACCGTTAAAAACGTAAAAATTTGGTGAACAATTGTGAAAAAAATTACTTTTCTGACTTTTAGTTGAAAAATATTTTAATCATCTATAAAAGCTAATGAAAAAAACTGCTAAATAGATTCTACTGTTTGTCCTGTGTTTAGAAATACCCAATGTTTTTGGTTTTGCACGTTTTGGGGCAATAAGTACTAGTAGAGTTTGCTATTTCAAAACCATTTTTTCCAAATCTGGTAATTCTTCCCCCATGTACTATTTCAGGTATCTTTGAAGTCATCCAATGCAATTTACCCCATCAAACCAAATATTTTTGAATACTAGACAACCCCGGGTATTTCAAATGTTAGTATTTTAACTCTTTACATGCACTAATTTTACCATCTCGTATATGTCACACAACACCCCAATATGTGTTCAGCAACATCTCCTGAGTACAGTGAAACCACCCATGCATGGGTTTGTCTGGCTGTTTGGGGCAAAAGGGACAATTTGGGGACATGCACATTTTTCAATCTTGAACTTTGACATTTGGTGATCCTGTGCTCATGCCCTATTTAGTACATCTTTGAGCCCGGCCAATTCAGTGTGCCCTATAAAACCCATATATTTTTGAAAAATAGACATTACAGGGTATTTCAAATGGTGGTATTTTAACTCTTTGCATGCACACATTTTACCACCAGCCTTTTTCAAAGTTTGCAGTAGTATTTTATGTGTGTATTTACAGGTCCTGGTATATGTCACACCCCAATATGTGTTCAGCAACATCTCCTGAGTACAGTGATACCCCACATGCATCCGTTTGGTTGTTTTGGGGCTGAAAGGCCACATTTGGGATGTGTGCATTTTTCAAATTGGAAATTAGACATATGGTCATCCTTCCCATGTGTTAATTGGTACATTGTTGAACCCAGTCAATGCAATTTACCCAATCAAATCATACATTGACAGTAGACACCCTATGGGCAGTTAATATGCCAGTATTTTAGCTCTTTCCATGTGAGAAGTGTTTTAAGATAAAGCACTAATTTTAGGACTTGCTCATAAAAAAAATTATATATTATATATATAATTATATATAGTAATATACACACACACACACGTTTCAGACGCCTCTTCCAATTGAGGCAAAGCCTGCAATGCCCCAGACTTGGTTTCACAACCTCCCGATCGGTGGGTTAAACGACAGACCAGTGATAAAATAAAAAATATGGTGATTTTTTGTTGAAAATGACTCGTTCTCACTTTTCTTTGCAAAGTCTTTTACTCATCTGCAAAAACAAATGAAAAAACCTGCTAAATAGATGCTACTATTTGTCCTGAGTTTAGAAATACCCAATGTTTTTTTCCTGCACGTTATGGAGCAATAAGTACCAGTAGTGTTTTGTGATTTCAAAAACATTTTTCCCCAAATCTGGTCATTCTGCGCCACGTGCAATTCCGGGTATCTTTGAGGCTGTCCAATGCAATTTACCCAATCAAACCATATATTTTGGAAAACTAGACACCCCAAGGTATTTCAAATGCTGGTATTTTAACCATTTCCATGCACTAATTCTACCACTGGCCTTTGTCAAACTTTATGGTAGTCAAAATGTTTTGTAATTTTTTCACACACGTTGTACTCCAGGTATAAATTTACTGCTCCTGGTATATGTGCGTGTCAAACAACACCCCCGAATATATGTTCAGCAACATCTCCTGATACCCCACATGCATGGGTTTGTTGGGTTATTTGGGAGGTAAAAGTCCACCTTTGTGAGGTGGGTATTTTTTGCCATGTAGACATCTGATCAGTCTGTGCCCACGTCCCATATTTGGGACATCTTTGAAGTCGGACAATTCAACCCCATCAAATCATACACTTTTTTAACATTAGGCACCCTATGGGCATTTATAATGCCAATATTTTAACTCTTTCCATGCAGGAATGTTTTGGGAAGATATAGCGCTAATTGTAGGACTTGCTCATAAAAAACCTTATATGTATATAAATTTGCACTTTTCTTGGTGACAGTGGGGAATTATTTTTACATGTTACTATATATATATATATAATATTCTATATATATATTTGAAATTATATTTTTTTAATGTTTTTTATTCTTGTACTATACTCTGAGGTTGTGTAGCCCCCCCATTGAGCGGAAGTTGTCTACGCGAAACGCGTAGAGCTCTACATGCTGCCCAGACTAAGCACCGGGGGCTCCGAAGCACCGGTAAGTTGGGGGGGCATAACACAGGAGGATCCAGGTCCCCTGCATCGCTGCGGGGGATCTGGATCTTAGTCTCATAGTCAGACCTATTTGAAGTCCGATTATAAGACGACCCCGATTATTAGACGAGGGGTATTTTTCAGAGCATTTGCTCTGGAAAAAACCTCGTCTTATAATCGGGCAAATACAGTAT
>VKOC01026167.1:0-17601 GCA_009364415.1 Spea multiplicata
AGGAGTAGTCCGCACAGGGCGCCAGAACACCTAAGGCCGGCTCTGAGTGTAGCCAATAATAACAGATATAATTTCTCAATCATTTCTACATATTGCACTCACGATATTTGTGGTATTCAGGCTCCTCTCAAAATCTTCACATCTAAAAAAAAAAAAATGTCAACGAAGAGAGAGAAGGGACAAGGTTGCGCAGCATCTCATCCAAATATAGAGAGAATAAATTGCAAATTAGCTGGATTTCTCCGCCCTTCGATCCTCCTGTCGCAATGCGGAATTTTTTCTGTGAAGTTACAGCACTTTAAGAACCTGAAAACACTTGAAGATCATCATTCCAATTAGGATCAACCAAGGTTGTTGGAGAACCCTGTTGTAAGACACATTAGCACATGTGCTCAACTTCTTGTGCAATCAATTTTTATTTTCTCTATATTTAAGTGAGATACTGTGCAATCTTGTCCCTTCTCTCTCTTTGTTCGCATTTTTAGATGTGAAGATCTTGAGAAGAGCCTGAATATCACATAAATATCGTGAGTGCAATACTTACCGCTGATTGAGAAATTATATCTGTTATTATTGGCTAAACTATTATTTTTCTCTCTTTTCCTATTTACACAAGCGCCCCTAAGTGGAACAGTGTTTTTTTCCATCTGGAGAATGCTGTTCTAGGGTAGCAGCTGTGAAATAGGGGAAGTATTGTTTCTTCTTTCTAATTTGTTGGTAGAGGATTATTCACAATTTACTGGTACCCTTATCACTTTTTCTTGTACAAGTTTATTTTCTCCTCCAGTTGCTCCATGGGGTCTCAATATGATATTGTATTGTCTGGTTGAAGTTACTGTCAGATGTTTGTTAGTACCCTTTCAGCAAATAGTCTTTCCTGGCCGCAATCTCTTCTGAGGAATTAAAAGATTTGTTTTTAGTTCGCCTTGTAGAGGCCTTGCCGGTAATTTTAGTTTCATTCCAGAGGGTGGTGCTTTCTATTTTGTGCCCCCATTCAGCCTCCAAAACTAAAGATGAGTTTCTTTATTTGGATGTCCCACACTGTAGTCTTGCTTACTTGACTAGAACCTGTGACTAGAAAGACAAACAGGTTATTTTTTGCCTGCTCTGGTCACAAGAGAGGATTGGCTAATTCGAAGAGATCCATAGCCTGGTGGATTGTTCTCACTACTCCTGGAAATTGGCAAACATTTACATCCTGGAAGGCTTTAAGGCATAATCTATGAGAACCATGCCTATCACGCTCCAGGTAGGGCTAGAAATTAATATTATTATCCTCAGGTGAGAATGAAAGATTTCTTAATTCTCGTGTGTATCATTGACAAGGAAAATAATGACCTGCTTATAGCATTGGGTCCACCAATATAATTGGTATAATAATTCAGGGCAGCCCAAGAGGACTATATGCCCTAGAGGCATGTTTTTGGGACTGCTGAATTAGACTGACTGTCTTAGAAGTGTAGCCTGTGTCTGTTTAGAATCAAAGCTAAAGGGCTGTCATTTGGCACTTTTGACTGATTTTACGTTGATTGTATGACTAATAATGATGTGTAGACTTTAAGTTAGGCAAGGGAATTGAGAAGACATCTGATAAATTGTCTGTTCCGCTAATGTTCTTTGAGCAGAGTGTTACGGTAGGGAATCTGCATTTTATTTTTCCTTGACACAAACTATAGGCTGGGAAGTGATCGCTGAAGATGAGACCAAAGAGACAGAAAATTTGACTGGTTTAGATGGCTCTCCAGGCATGTCTGGAATTAAGCAAGGTCGTGGATCTTCAGGTGCCTTTATTTCTAAGTGAATATATGTATTACAATTGACAATTTTATCTTAATTATTACGCAAGGTATATTTGAAAAAAAAACATAATCGCTCATATTACAACCAAAGCATTTACTACATTTAAGAAACTACAAAAGCTAATATCCAATGTAACAGGATTGGGTTACAAAAACAGGTCTGTTAGTTTTACCTTTTGTGCTTGTCTACTTGAAAACAATTGTCAGGCCGATATTGAAGTTGTAATTGTTGACTTCACCCTAAAATAAGTCTGGCAATACAGCTTGGCTTTCACTCTGATCAGCTACATGGCCTTTGGGAAATTGCTGCCCTGCAAGAACTGTAGGAATCTACATATTTCTGAAAGTAATTGACAAAATCTAAACCATTTTATTCATCTCATGAAATGGCTAACCAAGAAAAGAACTGTGCATTTTGTATTTATATAATAGTTTGCACAAATACAGTTGTGCTCAAAAGTTTGCATACCCTGGCAGAAATGGAAATGTTGGCATTGATTTTGAAAATATGACTGATCATGCATGATCTTTTATTTATAGCTAGTGATCATATGAAGCCATTTATTATCACATAGTTGTTTGGCTCCTTTTTAAATCATTATAACGGATATCACCCAAATGGCCCTGATAAAAAGTTTTATATAACCTTGAATGTTTTGCCTTGTTACAGACACACAAGGTGACACACACAGGTTACAATGGCAATTAAGGGTTAATTTCCCACACCTGTGGCAGTTAGTGTCTGTATAAATAGTCAATGAGTTTTGTTAGCTCTCACGTGGATACATTGAGCATTGAGGCTAGATACTGAGCCATGGGGAGCAGAAAAGAACTGTCAAAAGGCCTGTGTAGCAAGGTAAAGGAACGGTTATAAAGATGGAACATTATATAAAAAGATTTCCTTGCCATTCCAGGTGGCACAGGAGAGAAGGCTACCAGGTAGGGCAGGAGATACTATAAAAAAAAAAAAAGGAGACCTCCCCCTTCCTCCCCAGTGTTTCTTGTCCTACTCAGGTAGCGGTTAGGCTGAAGCTTACCTTTCCTTTTTTTGTTTTCTCGGAGCCCCGGGGGGGGGGCGTCCTTTTCTCATACCCGGCAGCGGTCCCATGTGGATCCAGGGTTGGTGCGGCAGTCTCGGAGGCTGTAACACCGCATTCTTCTCCGTCCCGGGGAATCTTCAGAGTGCGGCACGGCAGGAGGAGATCTGTAACGGACTGTACCGGTTTCCCGGCACACGTTTGTTCACCATTTGTTCATCAGTTCGGCATCACTTCCGGTGTAGCGACCCGGGGTCAAGAGAGGTCAATTGGCTGGGAATTTCCGGATGTGAGGTTTCCGGTCCTGGGCACCTAAATGCCTCTGTATAAAACGCCAGAATGGGTAAGATCTTTCCTTGCTCCTCGTTTCTGTGCTGTAGTATTGTATCTACTTCTCTACTATTGTGCCTGAGGATTGTTTACTGCCATTTAAAGTAGGTGTTTCCCTCTCGGCTTGGAAGGAGTTTGCGTTGCCTATGCCATTGGTTTTCTGAGGTTATATCTTGTGTTTTTTCTCCTCATCCGGTGAGGTGAGGTGAGGCCTCCGGATATCTCTCCTGAGGCCTCACCACATAGAAAATCTGTGGGAAAGACGAAACCTGCAAGATCCTGCATGACCCTTCGGCCAAAACATGCAGCTCCTGCTCTCGGCCTAAAGAAGTTTCCACGAAAGAATTGACCTCCTGGTTGAAGGGGGAACTCCAGTTTCTAGGCGAGCTCTCTGGCTTAAGTCGTGGTCTGCAGATAATGCCTCTAAACACAAGCTGTGCCGCATTCCGTTCCAGGGGAGCCACCTCTTCGGCAACGATCTAGACATGATTCTAGAATCCACCACGGGGGACAAGCACTGGTTACCTCAGAGGAGAGGACCACCACGTTTCAGGTCCAATTATTACAAAGCTCCAATTAAGACTACCAGTCCTTTCGGGGTAAACCCTACACAAGAGGGAGATTCCAGAGAGGAAGAGGCAGGGACGGTAAAGCAGGAAGGTTCTGACGCCAGCAGGCTTCAGTTAGGGGGCAGGTTGACCGGTTTCATTCAGGCCTAGGAAGAGATCACCTCAGACCCCTGAGTCCTTCGCATCATCGAGCAAGGCTATGCTCTGGAACTTACCTACCTGCCCAGAAATTCCTGCTGTCCATGCCCCCTGCAGATCCTTGGAAAAGATCGGGCTTCTTCTCCACTCTCAACAACCTAATTCATGAAAGGGCTCTGGTCCCGGTTCCTCATCAGGAGATAGGAGAGGGAACCTACCCCCACGTCTTCGTCGTGCCAAAACCATCCGGGAAATTCAGGCTAATAATCAACCTACAGGTGGCAAACACCTGTATAAGATACAACAGGTTCCAGATGGAATCCCTGAAGTCCGCCACAGAGATCATTTCTTCGGGGGACTTCATGGTCACCATAGACCTGCGGGATGCCTATTTACATGTTCCCATCAGAAGAGACCACCAAAGATTCCTCCGTCTGGCTGTTCCATTACCTCAAGGTAATTATCACGAAGCTCATGTCGGTGGTCGTGGCCTTCCTGAGGCAAAAAGGCATAAAGGTGGTCCCATATCTGGACGATTGGCTCCTCGTAGCAGCCTCAGCAACTTTGCTCCAGTTCCATCTGGAGGTTTCTCTCAGGACCCTCCACAACCTAGGATGGCTAGTAAACATACTCAAGTCACAGTTTCTTCCAAACAGACGTCGTACCTTTCTGGGAATGATCCTAGATTCACACGTACAGAAGACGTTTCTCCCTCGGGACAAGATCCTAAGATTGAGGGAATTCACATATGCGGTCCTAAAGAACAAGTCAGTGTCCATCAGAGCCATCATGTCATTTCCCGGTCTAATGACCTCCCCCATCTCAGCAGTTCCCTGGGCACTTGCTCACGCAAGACTTCTTCAACAGTTCCTTCTGGATCACTGGGATCGCTCCAGGATGTCCTTTCGCAAGAAGGTCCGACTTTCTCCCTTCGTTCGGGAGTCACTCCGATGGTGGCTGACAGCCAAGAATCTTTCACAGGGACTCTTGGCAGACGAGAGACTGGGTGGTAATTGCCACCGACGCCGGTTTGAGAGGCTGCGGGGCTGTTATGGGAAGCAATATTACCCAGTGAACTTGGTCTCCTCAGGAGTCAGACCGACACATCAATTTTCTAGAACTGTTAGCGGTCTGGAGGGCTCTAAGGTCCTTAAACAAAGGGGTCTTCGCCTTCCTCACACAGAAATGGGGTACTCCTCAGATAGACCTGATGGCCACGCACCTAAACAAACACAGGTAAAAGAGTTTTTCTCTCTCTCACCAGTCGGCCGTCCCCGAGCCCTGGAAGCACTCTCGCAGACCTGGGACTTCGATCTCGCATATGTTTTTCCTCCGCTTCCCCGTATCTCCAGAGTGCTCCGGAAGATTCGGGAAAACCCTCAAACAGTCATCCTGGTTGTTCCTTTCTGGCCTCGAAGAATCTGGTTTTCGGACCTTACCAACCTCGCCATAGACGAGCCCTGTTCTCCACCCAGATCCATCCCGGTTCCACCTCTCAGCATGGCTTCTGAAAGGGAGATCCTGACCTCAAAGGGATTAACTTCATCAGTGGTGGAAACGATTCTCTCCAGCAGCAAGAAGACTACGGCTGCTAAATACCAGAAGGTTTGGGAAACGTTCATCACCTGATGCAATGGGCACAAAGTATCCTCTCCATCCATCCGTAAGGTGCTGCGCTTTTTACAAGATGGCTTTGATAAGGGGTTACAACCTGCTACTATCAAGGTCCAGATCTCAGCTCTCAGCAACTTCTTGGACCCCAATCTGGCTTCCCATCCCTGGATCTCCAGATTTTCTAAGGGGATGTGCAGACTTCGCCCTAGGCTCCGTCCATCGGTTCCACCCTGGGGACCTTAACCTCGTGTTGCACCAACTCACCACGTCTCCTTTTGAGCCTCTGAAGGATGCCTCTCTAAAGCTACTCACCTACAAGGTGGTCCTTCTAGTAGCTCTCACTTCCGCTAGGAGGGTGAGTGAGCTCCAGGCTCCAGTGGAACCTTTCCACAGGATTCTGCTGGACTGCATTATTCTCTGTTTACCACCAGAGTTTCTTCCTAAAGTGGTCTCACCTTTCCATTCGGATCAGGAGATTGTCTTACCTACTCTATGTCCGGATCCCAAGAATCCCATAGAGCTGGAACTCCACTCGCTAGACCTGCGGAGGTGTATCCTGTCTTATCTCTCACGTACGTCTGCCTGGAAGAAATCCAACACTCTCTTCCTGTTCTTTGCGGGGACTCGCAAGAGCAGAGCAGTATCCAGGGCTTCCATAAGCCACTGGCTGAAGGATGCAATCACCTTAGGTTACATCTCCGCGGGAAGAGTACCTCCCTCCGGCCTGAAGGCACACTCGACCAGATCCGTCTTGACTTCCTGGGCTGAACTCTCCGGGGGGAATCCGTCTCTCATTTGCAAGGCAGCCACCTGGAGGTTGATTCATACGTTCGTAAGGCACTACAGGCTGAATCTTCATCTCTCTGACGAGTCACAATTTGGTCGTCGTGTCCTGCAGACTGGAATCCTTCCCTCCCTATCTCGCTAAATCTTCTCCTGTGCCACCTGGAATGGCAAGGAAAGTGAGAATTCTTACCTGGGAGTTCCTTTTCCTTGTCCATTTCCAGGGTGGCACACTTTTACTCCTGCCCATTAAATGTACTTTTGCTTGTCTATTATTTGTCTTTCTTTTTAACCACACTGGGGAGGAAGGGGGAGATCTCCTTTTTTATAGTATTTCCTGCCCTACCTGGAAGGCGGAGCCTTCTCTCCTGTGCCACCTTGGAAATGGACAAGGAAAAGGAATTCCCAGGTAAGAATTCTCAATATCCAATGCCTTGAAAATGCCAGTCAGTACTAATCAATTATTAAGAAGTGAAAAATTCTGAGATCTCTTGATACCAAGCCAAGGTCAGGTAGACCAAGAAAGATTTCAGCCGCAACCGCCAGAAGAGTTATTCGGGTTACAAAGAAAATAAAACAGGTAACCTCAGGAGAAATACAGGCTGCTCAGGAAAAAGACGGCTGTTTCAAGGAGCACAATACGACGGTAATTAGCTGCATGGAAAAGTTTCCAGAAAGAAGCCTTTAGTGCACCAATGCCACAATATGCCTGGCAACACCTTGAAACGCCTCACATCTTTTGGCACACTATACTTTGGAGTGACTAGACCAAAATAGAACTTTACGGTGACGAGAGGGGTAAACAATGCCTAAAGCGAAAAGAATACCATTCCCACTGTTAAGCATGGTGGCGAATTACTGATGTTTTCGGATGAGCTCTAAATGCACAGAGAATCTTGTGAAAATTGACGACAAGATGAATGCAGCATGTTCTCAGAAAATACTGGCTGACTATTTTGCATTCTTCCGCACGAAAGCCGCGCATGGGATGCTGTTGGACTTTCCAGCACAATTACCCTAAGCACAAGGCTGGGTTGACCCTTCAGTTGTTACAGCAAAAAAAGATGAAGGTTCTGGAGGGGCCGTCAAGCCACTCTGGGGAGATCTCAAACATGCGGTTAATGCAAGACAACCAGAGACTTTGCATGACCTGGAGGCATTTTGCCTTGACGAATGGGTAGCTATACCACCTGCAAGAATTTGGTGCTGCCATTGATACACAGTATTAAAAACTAAGGGAATGCAGGGCTCTTTTTTTTTTTTCTTTATTGCCATGTTTTGCTTTATGATTGCGCCATTCTGTTATAACCTAGAGATGAATATGAATCCTGTGAGGGAAAAAAAAGAAACGTGGTTTGCTTGCTCACTTAAGACTTTAAAAATGGTACATATATTACCCATTCTCCAAACGGATGCAAACATTTGATCATGACTGTACATATGTATGTATATGTGTGTGTGTATATATATATATATATATATATATATATAATCATTAATTTGTACTAAAACTTTTACGAAAAATGTGTAGGGACAGGTAACAACAACATTGATAAGCCCTGTATGTTTGCAAAGCAGAAGCACAATCACTGCTAACAATCCATCAGGCAGGAGAATGTGGTCCTGTGAGCACACTATCTTATATCTCGTGAGTTGGTACATGGCATTTTAGATGCAATGTTATTTTGCCATGTTCCCCCTTACCTGAGCGTCTCTTTCGTACTACATATGTTCTAGAGATTAAAGATTTATTTATTTTTGTCTGACATAGACTTTGATACTTTAGTTTCTATTTGGCCGTTTCCATTAATCTGTGTGGTTTCTTTGTCTCTTTGTATAGTGGAGAGGGATGAGTTACGTGAAATCTTCAATGACATTAGTAGCAGTAGTGATGGAGAAGAGGAGCAAGAAAGACAAGAGGAGGAGGATCTGAATATTATGGAGACTGAAGAGGAGCAAAGAGATCGCCAGGATGGGGGTACCAATCAAATTGGTCAGTTCCTCACTGGGAGAATTAAGCATTTAGCTGACTTTTTTGTCTTTCATCTCATATACCATACACAATGTGTATAGTATAGGAGGAAGACTAAAATGGGCCATAGCAATCAAAAAAAGAAAATAAGCTGATGGTTCCACTATTTCCAACATACTCATAATGCTCTCTTTACTTTTTTTAGTACTGGAGCTACAGAAACAGGTTGAGAATTTACAGAAAAAACTACGTGAAACTCAAGAGAGGAGAAAACGTCAAGAAGAGCTGATAATGAAAGTGGAGAATGTGGCACTGAAGGTAGGTAGCTCACAGCTATCTGCACTATATGTTTTTAAAATCCACTGATGCATCAAGCTGAAGTTTATCACCTGGTACTACCTCTGCAACGGTTATATTAAGTTAAATAAGGCAAATACTTTTCATTTCATCTGCATATGTGGGAATTCTGTATGACCTGTTGGCACTAAATGCTTCTGTCTGTCTTAGACTCGTCTTCAAGCTGTGCTAGATGAATTCAGACAACAAGAGGACAGAGAAAAGCAACAGGTGAGGTTATCTTTAAGGCTGTTATACAAAGGATACATTTGGTGAAATAACCTTTTTTTGAAGAATGAGGGTGCATCTCCTAGTTTTCCTAGGAAACTAGGAGATGCACCCTCCTTAAAACATAGGTATTAGAACTCATTGAACGATCCAGTTTGCCACAATGTGCTTACTATTTGACACAAAGCAGTCCTATGGCTTTCTGCAGGTTCTGGCATTCAATCGCTTATTACACCGCGTTTACAATGTTTCTATTCAAAGTTGTCCAACTAAAAGTAGTGACATCAGGCCCAATCAACAGCCCAGTCTCCTGTGTACCAGCAGGTAGATCTCATTACTGATGCAGAATATCATAGGATGAAATATTAGTTCCCAGAGATTAAAGGGATTTTTATATAGACATTACATCCTGGATCCTTAAGGGGTTTAGAATTTAGTTTAGGCGTCGTTTGTGTTGTGACAATTACCTTTTACATAGGTATATGAATGATGGTTAGCATTGATTAACAAGTATGTTAGAATAAGTAATTTTTTGCTAACACTTATGCATTGACCACATACTTGTATTTCATTGTACGTTTCAGGTGACGTCCTTGCAAGAGCAGCTTGAAGCATTGATAGAGAAGTGATGAGACTGCAGTTTGGATTTTTTTGCCAGAATATTACTATATTACTTTGACTGTCTGCTCTTGAGTCTAAAACTCTCAGATGAAACATATTTGTTGACCCTCCAGTTGCCTGTCACAATTAGGGTTACTGTGCCAGGTGTACCACCTTCCAATATTTGTGAAGTCTGCTGTATTTGTAAATGTTACTTGAACTTCATTGTACATGATTTGTAGTGTCCTTAATAAACAACTGCTTGTAATTTTATACTTGAAAACGGTTTTTGAGAAAAGAGAGTACCGAGAAACATATGTATAAAAAGAATTTATTGTGAATTTGTCACTTCTCAAAACTACATAAATTACAAGATTTTATAATGAAGCTAATATCATCTGCTTTGATTAGAGAGTCATATCAAGCTTGGCAGAGAAAACCTGAAAACCTTGTGTAATGAGACCAATTGCAATAAATGCTGCTTATTAACACTACAGTAAATGTAAAAAAAACGTGTAAAGTCCAGTGTAAACTGTTTTCTATTTTTTTATTAGCATGCACAGTGCAATAGATATTTTACAATAGTCATACAAAATGTAAATCCGTTGGCCACAAATGAAATATATTAGAAGAAAATTCATCACTTCTCTACGGTGGGTCTAGTTGACAGGGTGCTTTGATGCCCCCAACTGACGCAACCAAAGCAACCAATTCATGAGGGAAAGAAGGTGGCAGCACTATCATTACAGCAACTAATGAAATAACAAAATAATACACGCCCTCCCTTTTTTCCTTTTACAATAAAACATGCCCCTTTTCCTCAGAAAGATGTTGCAGAGAGCAGGACCAATAATTAAGCATGTAAGTATCCTGTCCCCTATGTAGACTTCCGTTAACAGTCCTTAACAAAACATCTGGTGTTGGCTCCAAAGAACAGATGTATCTGGTGATGTCTGCACCACCTATGTTACCTTGCAACCAATATGTACATCATTACCTAATATTCGCAAAAAAAGGTTTTTTTAAATGTTTCAATGCGCGGACGAAATTCAATGATATATTCAAACTATAATATTCCCTTTTCCCCAGTGTAAGGATATACTAATTTAAACATTTTTGTTGTTTTTGATGTGACCTTCGTTATCTGACCTGATTCTGGTTTCACTGATAAACTCTAGAGTTCCCATAAATGGTAATCTAGATTGACAATAATTTTTAAGTTAAAAAAAAGATTGACACTGCCCATTTACATGAGAGATCGCTAAGACATCAAAAACATGAGAGACCTCATTATTTACTCCCTTAGTAATAAGGCTTGTTCAATTTGTTTGACCCATAAATACAGAAATAATATCTTTGGCGTTTGGTGCCTTTTGTCTTAAGGAAGCCAAGTAAAGAGATGAATCGAGACCGGGGATATATCCAACACTACCCATGCAGATTTGACTAGTGACAATGTGGATATCAATTGGCTGCATTATAGTATAATATGACATTAGCAGCGCCTGTGCCAGCCTCCTATTTCTGTAGGCATAATGTGAAGTGGAAAATCTAGCTTTTTGGCATAAGAACGTGTTGAATTGTAGGTGGAAACTCAAATGTCTATTAGCAGTGGCATTGCTCTGAATAGATACATACATTTTGGGAAGCACATCATCTTAATTGTTGCTATCTTACTCACCTATGACATCTCCACCTTTCCCACCTTTGTAAATGCATATAGATATTGGCCCAGATACTAGGGTAGTTAGCCTGCACCAATTAATGTAGTGATTTTGTTAGCCAGCTACCTAAATATGTCAAGTTATCAGTTCTCTGAGCCTATGATCTCTTCCCTATTGAATCCTATTGCTAAAGATTGAGTCTTGTTAGTATAATTACTATAATTATCCAACTCCCTGTGGATGTGCACAAGAGATATTTTGCCAGGTTCATAATTGTCACAAGTTTGTAGTTAACTTTGTTTACACTCAAACCTAATATTCTCTCATTGTGTCAAAGGTGTTTGCTAAGGTGAACACCTTGCCTGTAAGTATTGTCCCAGTAGATCAAATTGCTTAATGCCTCGACCATAAACTCCCAGTAAAAGCATGCTCTGCATCAAGAGAATCGTTAATTTCTAACAATAATTTGTTTTCCCTTAGTCCTAACGGCAGCACAAGAGGGGTACTGCCCCTGTGAACAATTAGGACAGGTGGAAAATTAATGATTTACACAATTAAATAAGCAATTAACCCCCTTTACCCTCCCTATAAAGGGAACTCCACCCCTAACCACAGTGTGCTATAACAAGAATATAAAAAAAAATGATGGAGGGATATTAGTGTGCTGCCGTTAGGACTAAGGGAAAACAAATTATCGTTAGAAATTAACGATTCCCGATGGAGGAGGCGTGATGACGTAAGACGCCAGAGGGGGCGGCGTCCGTAGTTCGCGGGCAAAATGAGAAAGGACTGAATCGTTGAGATGGTGTCCGGCGTTGGAGGGCTGAAGATTTCTTCTTCTGTGCCGATGTGCTTCTGGGTTGGCACGGTGGTCTGGATCCTTGCGGACGTGCGGTGCTGTGCAGTGGTGTGACGGAGCTGCAGCAACTTCGGTTGATGTCTTTTGTTCCGGTGTTGACGGTGTGGTTTTGCAGTTTTTTGTTTGAGGACTTCAAGGGGAAAAACATTCGCACGCAGTGAGTGTATCCAAACTTATTATCTTGTGAGACAAACTATTGCCTCGTGCGGTACTTTATCTTTTGCATCACAGCTTATACTATATCTGCCCGAGGATTATAAAACATATCCGGTTATTTTCCTGAATGTGAGATAGACAAAGAAGAACATATATGTGACATATTTTACCTCTGGACTATAATCTGAATTTTAATCAGGTGTCGTGGGTCTGAAGAGCACTACAGCCAGCACTTTATTTGCTGAAAGAATGCAATATATATGCGAACGGACACTTTGAAGTTCAAGAGGCAGTTAAAGTAAAAGTATGATAATATACAGAAAAATATATGTGACACACCTTCTGCACTATCGATTGCACTTTATTTTCGTGTGAAGCTCTCAATATATATATATAGACGGACACCGTGAAGAACAGGAGGCAATTAAATAAATCTAGTAAAATCATGATGCTACTATAAATATATAAGGAAGAATATATACGATGCACTTTATATCTCTGCACCAAAATTCGCACTTTATTCGTTTGAAGGCTATATAATATATAAAAGTGGATATTGCAAAGAACGAGTAACAGCTAAAGAAAAATATATAAGCTGTATATTATATTCCTGCACCATAATTCGCACTTTATCGGTTTGAAGAGTGTCCGTAGAGTACTATAACTAGCATTTTACTATCTGGAAGAGTACAATATATCTATATATAAACGGACATTTTAAAGACAGAGGCACTCAAAAGGCAGTCAAAACAAAATAAAACACAGAAGAATATATACAATATACTGTATATTTCTGCACCTCAATCTGTTTTTTATTTTGATTCAAGTCCACAGAATTTATAAAATTGGACATTTCAAGAACTGGGAAGTTGCAAAGGAATAATATATATGCTGTTTGTCATATTTTTGCACTAGCACCTGCACTTTACTTGTCTGGAGTAAAGGAATAATAGATATGCTCTACGCCATATTTTTGCACTAGCACCCGCACTTTACTTGTTTAGAAAAAATTAAGAGGCAACTAAAGAAAATCCACACAAATCAAGAAATTAACACAAGTCTCGGCAAAAACCCGCCGGACACCTAGATTCGAATAAGGGAAGAGGGAGGGACGGAGAGGAAAGAGAAAAAGGAAAGAAAAGAGAGAAAAGGGGGGGGAAATCATGTCTCAAAAAAAACAGCTGAAGATAAGAGGAGAGAGAGGAATGTAGATACTAAAAAAGAGAGGAAAATGGCATCTATATTTTTCCCCAATCTGTGTAAGAAATCACAGCAGAATACTAATCCGGATGACTCAATCTCAGCAACCATTACTTCACTGCTAGAAGATTCAGCAGAGTACCCAGAAATACCCTCCCAAGAGCAATCTACTAAAATTACAAGAAAACAAGAAGAAGTATTTTCACATTCTAAAATGCAGCAACGTATACAATCATGTGCCGATCAACAATTAATCTTAATTAAGCAAGAATTACAGAGTCATTATGAAGATATATCAAAAAAGATTACTCTGATTGGAGATCATATGAATCTAATAGAAGAAAAAGTCGATAAGATGGATCTGATATTAAATGATACGATTAAAAATATCAAAATTGGATTTCTATATAACAACTATGGAAGATATACATCGACGAAAAAACATCCATATAGAGGTTTAATAGATCTTCTGATCCGATGCACCAGCTAAAATTGCTGTTTCAGGATATGGGTATTGATAACCTTCGAGAAATATCTTTAATAAAAAGAGCGTATAGAGTTACCAAACCACCACAAATTGCTCTAGAATCTCCACGGGATGTAATAGTTCGCTTTTCCACGATAGAGGCACGACAGAAAATACTTCAGGAGGCAAGAAAATACAAGTTGGATGACCCCAAATATAAAAAACTAATTTTTCTACAAGATATATCACGACGATCAAGACAAATTCGTTCTCAATACAGTTCCATTACTCAAAATCTTCGGGAGAAACAATTAAGATATAAATGGGACCAACAATCCAACTTAATAATAACTTATGAAAATCGAACAATAACATTTAAATCTCTAGAGGACGCTCAAAAATGGTGGGATTCCGTAAAGAAGAATTTTTGAAACATCCACTCCTCTACATCATCATTAAATATAAACAAATGTAACTGTTAAAATATGTATTATACCTTATCACGATGAAAAATTACAATAGTACCTTATTAATTACAGTTGGGCGCACTTTCTGAGAACACATCGCTCAAGCACTTCACCACTTTATATTATTAGCTAACAAATTATTATAAAATATATTCTAATTTCTTGGGGACGAATATTAACTTGTAATGGATGCCCTTATACTAGAATGTGTTTAAGAAATTATTTTTTTCGGGATATAATTTATAATATATGAATTATATATTTATTTATTTATTTATTTTTTCTCTTTATTTTATTGTTAACTTATCACGATGAAAAATTATAATGCACTTTAATAGCACCTTATTAATTACAGTTGGGCGCCTAAAATAGAAATTGGTTTATATAAGCACTTTTTGAGAACACATCACTCAAGCACTTCACCACTTTATATTATTAGCTAACAAATTATTATAAAATATATTCTAATCTCTTGGGGATTCATTTGTAATGGATGCCCTTATATTAGAATGTGTTTAAGAAATTATTTTTTTCGGGATATAATTTATAATACGGTATATGAATTATATATTTATTTATTTATTTTTATTCCTAGATGAATTATCGTTAACTTATCACAATGAAAAATTGTAATGCACCTTAATAGCACTTTATTAATTACAGATGGGAGCCTAAATTAGAAATTGATCTATATAAGCACTTTTTGAGAATATATTGCTCAAGCACATTATCACTTTACATCATTAGCTAACAAATTATTATAAAATATACTCTAATTCCTTTTGGGACTAATATTAATTTGTAATGGATGTCTTTATATTAGTACGTGTTTAAAGAAAATATTTTGGGATATAATTTATAACACATGAATTATATATATTATATATATATATATATATAATTTTTTTTTTTTTCTTCTCTCCATCTTCTCCCTTTTTCCTAAATATACTTAAACAAATAGCAAGATTTAACGTTAGACATAATTCCCTCGAACTCCAATGGGGGCCTTCCTATATGTAAACCTCAAGAAATGAGAACTCATCCTTTGAGGTACAGTTTTTTTTGGTCCAGGTAGACCAGGTAAAATGTTGGAGTTGGGTACTTTCAGAAAGAGAGCATATCCTTTTCTCTTTCTTTTTAATCTCTTTTTTTTCCTCTTTTGTTTTCTATGCTAATACTTTATCTATACTTATTTATAATTTATTTGAGCCGATGGTATAAGAAGATAATTCTAAAAAGATGGTACGATTTTTTTCATTAAATACCCAAGGGTTGAACAGTCCTCAAAAAAGATCCACATTACTGAAAATTCTAAAAAAAGAAAAAATTGATCTATGTTTCATTCAAGAGACACACTGGTTAAGCACAATAGATATCCCTATCAAAAGTAAACAGATCTCTAAAATTATTGCCTCTTCTCTTCAATATAAAAAAAAAAAAGAGGAGTAGCCATAATTGTTTCTACTAATATAAAATTTGAAATCCTGTACCAAGATATAGATTCTGAAGCTAGGTATATAATTATTGTCTGTAAATTAGAAGACCAACTATATACTTTAATTAATTTATACGCTCCAAATACAGGTACAATTAAATTTATAGAAGATTTGTTTTTAAAAGCTGAAAAATTTATAAAAGGCACTCTTATAATGGCAGGCGACTTCAATGTAATCCCAAGTATGGAAATGGATAAGATTACAAGGAAATATGTAAGGCAAGATCTGAGATTAGAAAGATCAGCAAATAGATTGACAAACTTTTTTAAAACAAACAATCTTTACGATATTTGGAGGGTATTGCACCCAACTCTGAGAGAGTACACGCATTTTTCCATACCACATGCCTCATATGCGCGTATAGATTTGTTGATAGGAAACTGCCCTCTAATATATAATACAAAAAAGGTTTTGATTAAAGATATAATTTGGTCAGATCATAACGCAATCATTTGCGAAATTAATTCTTGTCGGTCAGAGAAAATTCTCAAAGATTGGCGCATTAATAATTCTATTTTGGAACAACAACAACATGTTCAAGCGTTACAGAAAATTAATAAAACTCTATTTCTTAGAGAATGACGATAGATTCATATCCAGTTCCACTTTATGGTGCGCTTTCAAAAGCGTAATTCGAGGATATCTCATCAAAATAGCAAAACTCGAAAATAAAAGAAGAGGTCCGGAACTATCAACCTTATATATTAAATTTTATGATCTAACTAAATTAAACCAATTATCTCCAACTAAACTTCGATCTATCAAAATTCAGCAATTAAAAGGAAAAATAAGAGATCTCGAATTTGAAAAAATTGGAAGGAATCTTGAGAAATTAAAACAGCGTTGGTATTTCAAAAATAATAGGATAGATAAAGCATTGACAAACAGGCTTAAAAAAAAACAATCTAACAATCGGATCCATAAAATTATAGAAGGAAATGAAATATTTACATCGCCGAAAACGATTGGACAGGCTTTATTATTTGTATTATTCGGCTTTATATAATTTAAATAATACTTCTAACTTAGAACAAATTAACCCCTTCAGTACCGGGACGTACCTGGTACTTCCTGGTTAACAGTCACCTGTAGACCGGGACGTACCAGGTACGTCTCTCCCAAAAAACGCCCCCACATCACCACAATCGCGGTGATCGTGGGGGCGCTACTGCCTGCCCAGGAGTCCTGGGCAGACAGCACAGCGTGTCTAAGCCCTCCCCCAAGCCTACGATCACTCCCCCGGAGTGATTCTCTAGGCAGCTTCAGGGAAGGGGTGGGGGTGTTGAATGGGTCCCCACACAAGTGTGGGGACCTGATCCAACACCCCCCTGCTGCCTGATCGCTCCATGAGAGCATCAGTGCAGCGTTAACCCCTTCAATGCCGCAATCGCGGCATTCAATGCCGCGATCGCAGTATTGAAGGGGTTAATTCCCGTTTTTTAGGGGGTTCTGCTACTGGTGGTCTGCCTGGAAGCCCAGGCAGACCTCCAGCAGCAAAAACGAACCCCCAGAAGTCCTCTGATCAGCCCTGTAGGGCTGATCAGAGAGACTCCTCTCCCACAATCTCCAGTCCATTGGAGATTGTGTCCCAGCTGCCAGAGGCAGCTTAAGGGACAGGGAGACAGGGCTCTTTGGTCTCCACATGAGTGTGGAGACCAGCCCCCCCACCCCCACCCCCCTCAGTTAACCCCTACCCCCCCTCTTCCTCAATTAACCCCTTCAATGCTGCGATTGTTTATGACCCCCATCGCAGCATTGCAGGGGTTAATATTAGTCCCCACAAGCTTGTGGGGACTAAATATCAATCAATGCTGTGCTTCAATGGAGCATCAGCATTGAAAGAGTTAAAAAAAAATAAACTTTAAAAAATATATAATAATAAAAAAA
>VKOC01026168.1:0-13435 GCA_009364415.1 Spea multiplicata
TTTTTCTCTTTTTCTTCCTCAGCATTGCGACATGTTCATTAGCAGGTATAGCAGTCAGACTCTTCCACACTCTGTGCATCTTTTCCGTCTCACAGGCTCTGGATCAGACCTGACACAGAGAGGCAAAGAATTTTGGGCCACACTTTTGGAATCACCAGGTGAATATTTGATAAATATTTCTGATGAGGAAAAGTGGGAACTAGTTGCATAGATGATGTTAACCCTTATGTAGATTTGTGAACCTGTAGGCAATGTAACCTCTAACTTTAAACTACCCCTTTCTAATATATATATATAATATTATATATATATAATATATACTATAATTATAATATATATTTATTATTATTATTTTTTTAGGAACACTTCCGGGTTACATTGCCCCAGAGATATTCTCATTCCCTAGTCGCACAGGCTACACCTTGTACGGGATGATGTACAAACCTCACCAGTTGCAACCTGGCAAAAAATACCCTACTGTGCTCTTTATTTATGGAGGCCCACAGGTAAGTTCTTCAAAATAAGCAGTTATTTTTACCTATTAAACCTATTTTACTTATGCACTGTTACAGGGTTGTGTAATGGTTATGGCATCTGTTATATACATTCAATAAAAGAATGCCACTGCACATACAGTTGTGTGAAAACACAAAATGCAACTTTTACATAATCATTTTATTTATTGAAGGTAAAAAGTTAATCAAAACTTAGATGACCCATGTGAAAAAAAGTAATTGCTACTAATAACTTGTTGTGCCACCCTTGGCGACAGCAACTGCAATAAATCATTTGCAATGACTAACAAATTAGTCTTTTTCATTGCTGTGGAGGAATTTTGGCTCTTGGCAGAATTGTTTTAAGTCAGCCACATTGGGGAGGGCTTTTGTGCATGAACTTCCTTTTTAAGTTCGTGCTACATCATCTCAATCGGATTCAACTTTAAGAGGTGGACTTGCTTGTGTGCTTCGGATTATTATCCCGCTGCATAACCCAACTGATGGCCAGATTTTCTGATAGAGAGCAGAATTCGTGGTTCCATCAATTATGGCAAGTTGCCCACATCCTGGACCTGAACCCAGACCATCACACTACCCCCCCTCCCCCTGTTTTGACTGTTGTTATGATGCTCTAGTTGTGGAATGCTCTGGCTTTATGCCAGATGAAACGGGACCCATGTCTGAGTTGTAGATGTGCTCTTGGAGGAATTTTGGTAGGCTGTTCTCTCCTGGGAAGGTTCACCACTGTTCCAAGTTCTCTCCATTTGTAGATAATGGCTCTCATCGTGGTTTGCTGGAGTTCCAGAGCCTTAGAATGGCTTTGTCACCCTTATCAAACTGATAGATGTTAATGACTTTGTTTCTCACCTGTTTTTGAATTTCTTTGGTTCGTGGCATCATTTGCTGCATTTTGAGATGTTTTAGCCCGCTTCGCAAGACAGGTTCTATTTAACTGACGTTTAGATTCATCAGGGCTGGCATTAATCATGCCTAGTTAATTTGTTAATAAGGGAAGCAATTACTTGGTAGGGCTTGGAAGGAATGGATATTGTTTCCTTCTATACGTGAAATAATTTAAAAACTGAATTTTGTGTTTTCTAGGGTTATCTTTGTCTAATGTTAAAATGAGTTTGATCTAAATCATTTAATTGTGGCAAATATGGGAAAATGGAAGAAATCTAGGGCAAATACTTTTTCACAGCGCTGTATGTGTGTATGTGCACATGTACTTAATAATAAAAGTTAGCAATGCAGGACTAAATGAGAGAACCTCCTTTCCTACAGGTGCAGCTAGTTAACAATCGCTTTAAAGGAATGAAGTACTTCCGACTGAACACACTAGCATCGCTTGGATATGTAGTAGTTGTCATTGACAACAGGGGCTCTTGTCATCGTGGGCTGAAGTTTGAAGGAGCTTTCAAATACAAGATGGTAAGGCAGAGAAAAGGAAAAAAAGAACTGGTCTGTATATTACTGACATAACTCCCCGCTGTTCTTTGTATCACCCATTTAAGGACAGGCTCCTTTTAGTTTTGGTTTGGTTCTGTTTTTTTGATAGAATGTACTTATCTTGAGGCTGCTGTTGTCTTGATTATTTGAATTATCAATATTTCACAGAATAGGTGAATCATCTTTTTTTTCTGCTCTCAAACCACAGGGTCAAGTGGAGATCGATGATCAAGTGGAGGGACTGCAATATTTGGCTACTAAATACAATTTTATAGATCTGGATCGGGTGGGTGTCCATGGATGGTCTTATGGAGGTTACCTGTCCCTCGTGGCATTAGTACAGAGACCCGATGTATTCAGGGTAAGTACCCACATGCTCCATACGGAAGTGCAATATCTGTGAAATGATCTTCCAAAGCACACCCCATCTCTGCATTGCTGGAGGAAAACGTATGTCTCACACCCTCTTGTTATACAGGGAACTTGTTCAGCCACCCATATGAAAATGTATATTCTCCATCTGCTAGGCATATTCCACTGTCATAGCTTTGAAAGTATAGTCTCATTATTGGGCCAGGCTTCCAAAGTAAATATAATGGTCGAGGAGTTCGGTGTTTTCCACAGTCTGACTAGTGAGATGCGGATTAGTTCTAATTTAGCCTGGTTTTCCTTTGGTTTTATACAGCTTCATGTTTCCATCATTTCTGGTCTTACACATTTTTGTTTTTGTGTTCTGTTCTTTTGTCACTTCTGCCCCTCCATTCCTTAAGTGTTAATGTCCTCTGATTCAGGTTGCAATAGCTGGAGCGCCTGTGACTCTGTGGATCTTTTATGATACGGGGTACACTGAGCGGTACATGGGACATCCAGACCAGAATGAGCATGGCTACTACTTGGGCTCTGTGGCAATGCAGGCTGAAAAGTTCCCTTCTGAGTAAGTGTCAAGACTCTGAATAATAATACTTGCCGCTGATTATACGCGAGTGTAATCATGTTAACAGTTTCTTCTGCTAAAATAAATACATGTTCATTTATTGACAACCAGTTTTTAATTTCCAGTGCATTGCTGGTTTGGGCTAACTTATTAAGCCTTGTATTAAGAGCTTCTGAACCATCATTCATGCTTAGCACCCAGGCAAAATATCACTAATTCTTTGATTCCAATATCCTGTTAGAGTTGTACTGGGCTGCAGAATATGATGGTGCTTTAAAAAATCCATAAATAATAATTTACATGTCACCTCAAATCCTAAATCAATAATGTTAAACATCATAGGCCAATACCGCTGGGGTTTAGTATTTAGATAATGCATACCAATTCTCAAACATTGCAGATCTAGATTATACACTGACCGTACTTACCTGCAGATCTACTGTCAAGACTAGAGTTAGGTGGATGTCCATCTTTTACAATTCTGTATCGTTTTCTGACTTGTCTTTCACAGGCCCAACAGATTGCTTCTCTTGCATGGGTTCCTGGATGAGAACGTACATTTTGCTCACACAAGCATCCTGCTAAGCTTTCTGGTACGCAGTGGGAAGCCGTACGACCTTCAGGTGAGAGCTCTGCCATCTGTACGCACACCAACATTGCATCGCTGATCCCCTGAAAGCTTCTTAGCTTGTGTTTTATTTACTTCATTTATTTGCCTACAGATATATCCTCAGGAACGGCACAGCATCCGGGTCCCTGAATCAGGAGAACATTATGAACTGCATCTCCTTTACTACCTGCAGGAAAACCTGGGCTCCCGGATAGCACTCACTAAAGCCTTGTGAGCTAAGGGTTAGCGGCAGTTAGGATGGATGAGAGTTGAAGCCTCCTTGTTGCCTGCAGTTTTGAACACCTGCTGATTTCACGTACATCGCCTGTTCCCTGGTCCGCCATCAGAGGAGAAGTAACCAGGCCTGTAATACATTCATACAGTACTACATAGATATTCCAACGTCTTTCCTTGGCCATCAGAATTAATGTGTTTGTATCACAGCACTATATCACAGGAGAATTAAATGCTTCGATACCTTTCCACTTTGATGGGAGGTATCTTGTGAACAGTCAGATCTTCTTTGGCCAGTTACTTTCATATAAACATCATACTACAAGTTAAAATAACATTAGAAGTCTGTATACCTTAGAGAAATGGAAAGAAGATTTGAGAAGCCTTTTCACCTCTCTGTTAAATATTCAGTATAAACACACACGCACACCCTTATTGTAATGCAGCTGCAACCTCATCATCTTACAGAGCACATTTTGGAGTGCCTTCTGGATTCACCTCTATGTTCTCCCACTTGACTCCTAGCATATTGGGTACCAGTGCTTGAACTACTGAAGTGTCAGATGGCTCCGCTCTCCTTCCCCTTGATTATCACCATCCTTAAGCTCCACAGGGTGCCTTGCTTTTTTGGGGAAAGCATTTAAACTCGTATGTGCAAAGCAGCTTTCAGAAAGGTGTAGCTCTTTGTGGACACATATGTATTGCTGTTGTCTGTCAGAAGTTCAGTCCAAGATGAAACTTGCACCCCTAAAGTGCATCGGCCTTCTCCTCTTCAAAACAGTGTTTGCCCCCTCATCTACTGACATTCAGTGGCAGTTTGTCACTATATTTTATATATCCAGAGCACTTTATCGAGAGAAGGTGCTACCCTAACTGCTACTTGAACATTTTATGCAATGTGTTTGCAAATCCACTGCTCAAAAATCAATGTTATTCTTGAAGAGCAACCCTTTGCTACATTTCTCAATGGAAAATGGAACCTGAAGTTTCATGTGTTAGATGTTAGCATGGCCTGTAATATGGACCGCTCAGTCCACAGAAACAATGTCCTCTGTGGACTGATGGTCTGGCAGTGGATTACTTGTCATTCATTGCTGTTACTTGCATTGGCTTCAAGGAGACTGCACATAATCCTCTTCCAGTTTTACTTATTAGCACGCACATCAGGAATAAGAAATGCAGACTAAATTGTATTTACCAGAAGACAAGAAACGATACAAGTAACCCCCAAAGATGACACCATTTTTCACAGGATCATGTCTGCTGCTGTTTTTTTGGCATTTCATTCTGACTGTTCTTTGGGGTCAAGACCGAGCCTTTCAAGGATGACCCCCTATGAGAGATGGAGTATCCTGATCCTGGCATTAGAAGGTGCTGAATCAATAACTGCATTCTGCTTCATTTCATTGTAATGGAGAAAATGCTTAGAATATCTTGTATTGTGAGCGTTCAAAGACTGACAAATAGTTAAACTATTTTTGAACATTAGCCAGAATAAATTGGTAAGTTTCTGTGTTTAAAGGCATGTCATTTTGCTCTGTTCTCTGCCTTACCTCACTGCTGCTGTCGGTGGTTTGAAAGGAGATGCGTAGATAAAAGTAACTTTGTCAGCCTTATGGAGCAAGTCTCTCCTGTTTTAGTGACCCTGTATAAACTTCAGATGAAATTGTTTTAAAAGAAGCTGTAGTTAAGATTTTTATTTCCTCATGTCATTAGTAATGTTTACTTCATTCAGAGGCCATTTAAAGGTGCCATATCATATGCTGTTTCAAATGTAAAAAAGTCACACGTCTTAAAAAAAACAAAACACTTACATTGTGTCATTATTTTTGTGGTTTTTTTTTTCTTGTCTCGACAGAGCACTGACAATATTTGCTTAAAGAAACAACTTCCCCTTCCTTTGTTTTTTATTGTGTGTTCTATAATAGTGGGTTCCACCCTTATTGAGCATTTTAGTTCTTCAATGCCTTAAACAAATCTCGAAACACCGAACAGAAGCCGATCAGCAAAAAATGAGGTATATATAATAAACCATGAATGTTTGTGGATTAAAATTGACTCTTTAAGCCAACATCTGGTTAGATGCCACCGCGCCCTACGCTTTAGTATTTGTATTATGATACTGCGTGTATCCAGCAGGCAGTCACATCCCAAACCACTGGATTAGGTATATGAGTTGCAATAACGATAAGTGGGAGCACCACTAGGTTGCCCAGTGGCCCTACCAAGTCTGTTTTATTATAATATTGAAATCTCATGCCGGGGCTTGTCAATTTACAATCTACCATAAAATATTTGTGGCAGTCCCAGGTCAAAGAATTGTCCATACTTGAGTCCTCCAAACCATGAAAAAAGTTGGTATGAGGGATATTACTTGTGTTTGGGGATGTCACTGGGCGTCAATGCTTTTTCCCCAGCAGTCGCAGCTATCCTGTCAAAGAAATGCAAAGCAAATTATTTTGCAATAAATATTGGATATGAATAAATATGGTTTAAAAAGAGAGCCCTACTTGTTCTAAAACAAACAATATACATTTGTGAGAACGCTTAATATGACTAGAGGTATTAAATATTTGCTACTTCTCAATTAAAAACATTTGAATCATGATTTCTCAATGGTCATGTAGGGCATAGGTGTATTTTTCAAAAGGTACAGAATTATTTTGGCGCAGTAAAAGGGTATGATATCTGTATAGTATTGGAGAATTTAGTGCAAAGCCAAGTCATACAAATACCGTACAGAATCATTTATGATTTTAAGGGCATGTGCAAAGAAAAATAAATAAAGGGACCCTTCAGCCATCATATGCGTTTTAGTGCATATAACAGCTGCGCGGCCCCTTTTGTGTTTGTTTTGCAAAGTGCTCCCATTCATTTCAAGAGAAATCAGGGATTTTACCCCCTCAAAATGCAATGATTCCTCACAATGCAACTTTTTATCCACAGTACAGATTACACTACATTTATAGTAGATTTCAAGTGTAAGAAATTGTTCTAATAAAAGGTGTACGGGTTCTTTTGAGTTTTATTTTTGTAGTCTGGGAGAAAATTCTGAGAAATTGGCACTCTGGAGCTAATTATATATATATATATATATATATATATATATATATATATATATATATATATATATATACAGAAAAGTCCCCCATAGTCTTCAAGAATTCTTAATCACATCTATTATGGCGCTTCTGTTCTCTTCACTTACTTCTATATTTAATCCTTGTGTTTTTCCAAGATCTTTAATATTATGAGTCAATACAATATATAAATGAAAATATGTCAATGTCTTAAAGCACATTTGTTGCTTTCCACAAATATTTATTTTTTCCTGTTCTGCTTACTAAAGTCTGTGTAATGATGTTTGCCGTTTAGAGACTCCAGCCATCATTGGCACTTTAATGCATATGATTGCGGAGAGGTTCCGTTAAATTATAACTGTCCATCTTTCAAATGCATAGGGATTCTACAGAACCCCCCCATATGTGTTTCCCCAACCCCTGACAGAACCCATCTCTTAACACATGATGCACTTACTGCCAGTTTTTTCTGTCTGAACAGAAATGTGATTGACATGCCATCTTTGTAACCAGATCTCAGCTTATATTGGGTAAAACAGTCCCTTACGTTTTAACTAAATGTTACCAAAGGATTTGCACCAAAATTAAAACAAGCCTTAGGTCGTCTAAGTTCATTGATCCTTATTTGCGGTGACGTATTCTCCTTTAAACCTCCATGTATAATAGCTGATGCCAAATCAGCGTTACGCTCAAATGTAGAGGTACAACTTGAGAGCAACTACAAAAAAATGAACACAAACAGAATATATTGTATGGATTTCTATTTATACATACAACTTTCAGTTAAGTTTCTCATATGGACAGTCTGTGTCCTTTTATCACATTGCGCCATCTTTAGCTGCCCTATATTAAGTTCTTTAGGATGCTAACTGTTATTGTGTTTATATTTGTTATTACTTTGTTGATGTTCTTCTTTGCAAAAATAAATAATCACCTTACATAGAGCATAACAAATTGCTACATTTGTTTGTCAACAACAAACAAAACCTGGATCTTAGGAGAAGATATATAAGATATAACTTTTCATTTGAAAGGGCTAAATATCCTCACTCAGTGGGAACAATTCTGTGACACAAGCACATTAAAATGTTTCTATTTTCTTCTAAAATCACAAAGATGTGGGATATACTGGTATATTACAAAAATTGGTATCTGTCAAGTTTCAAAAGATAAGTGTTTTTCTGTTTGCAAAATTGAATATATTTACCTGTAATGGGAATTCTATGGCTTGTATTTATTAAATGCTAGATGTATTATCTACTGTAGCATCCGTACCCATATAGATTCTTGGCATCATAAATAGCTCTTAATGTTACTAGTGGCCGTGACATGACAAGTGAAACACAAGGGTGGTTGTAGGAGAGTTGGGGTTTAAATTTCTTCACTTCGCTATTCCTTATAAGGGCCAACATTAGTAGGGTTCTCTGGCATGAAGGGCCAGGTAAGCTCTTACATCTGGAGAAGCTCTCTGGGGTTGAAACATCATAATGTATAGTAAAGAGCTGAAACCACAACTCTCCTTCAAAATGTTGTGTCAACTCTCCTTTTAGTGAATAGAAGCTATTATTTGCATACTAGGCCAAAATAAAGTCAGATGGGTACCTGTATCAGTTAGGGTATCAATATACAGATGCTGAGCTGCTGATTAAATCGTTGTTAATGTTGCAGTGCCATAATTCTGCCTGTTGCGCAAACTCAAGTCGCCTGCCGAAAAAGTGAAAGAAATGTAATCTAAATTGTGTAGATCTGCCAAACTTTTTGTACCTACGGGTTTGTGGGCGATATATCACAACTTGCTTAATTGAGTTTTGACAGCCTTATACAGTGATATAAAACTTCCACAAATTCTACCATCACTAGAAAAATGAAAGCAGACGCTATTGCATCATAGTAGGACCATTCACCTGGAGCCTCTATGCCATACAATGCTTTTTCCCCAGGTAGCGATAAATAGTAAATAAAACCGATGCTCCGGCAATGATTAGTACGACTCGATGGGAATCAGACCTATCGGTAAATATCTGCAAAGTGCTGAGACATTTGTAGTCGAAATTCTGAGTGTATTGGGCAAAGCACAGTTAGAAAAGAGTGCAAATTGATATGGGTTTATAAATGCTGATTTTACGGTTTTGAAAGTAGTAGAGCTCTCTAACATGGTGAATGTCGTGACTGTTTGCCAGCTGCTTTCCCTTTTCACTTGCTGGGGCCTTCGCAAGACTTGTTTGTCATCTTGTCTTGGAGTCTGCATCGCCATAGTAACAGGCGCTGGCATGCAGGAGTCTGGCGAGACCATACTGCTAATCAGGACAGCTGCAGGCTAGCCACTCCAAGGGCTAAACAGATGGGAACCTCTACCGCGGAAGCAACAGAAGGCCGTCATCAAAACAGGAATTGGGACTTTGTTCGGAGGTACAAAATCCCGAAGAGGCAATAAGTGTGAATCTCTGAAGTGTATCACACAGTGAGCGCCAAGCTGTGTGCTAATCTAGAGAGGGCACGAAGTGCATTTGGTGCTCCTAGCAAGATGTAATTAACGTTAATTGGAGTCCTTTTTCTTCTGAATAATACATGGTTTGTTGCAGGAGCACCTCATAAGCAGCCCCTGCACTGTGCATTTTCCGTGAACCCTCTGTCATAAGAGTAGGCCCATACAAATTCTGTAGCAGAGCTACTTGTGGGGTAATCTGTAGACACAACTTTCTGTCTGCTGTGTAGTATTTTTCACCTTTAGAATCGGTGAGACACCAGGCCTGGACTGGCAAGTGCCAGTCGGTGGCTGATAGGACTGTGCGGCCACTGGCTAAATGCACCGTTGCAAGACTATAAGGACGTGGGATATGGCATATGGTGGCGGCTGACCTTAAAGTGTCTGGGCAGCTTAGTCCTCTCAGTCCGGCTCTGTGATCAACCACTTGAAGTGGGTTTTGCATTAAAGACATTCTGGTGTGAAAATGGATCTTATCCACCATAGCAACTACTCAGTGTCATAACTACAGGGGTCTCAGCTGGGATAGAGCATGTCTCTTTAGGGCAGGGGTGTCCAACCTGCGGTCCTCCAGCTGCTGCAGAACTACATCTCCCATTCTCCTCAGCCAACCCCTTAGCTGAAAGATCATTATAAGAGATATAGTCCTGCAGCAGCTGGATGGCCACAGGTTGGACACCCCTGCTCTAGGGTCGACTCATGTGACCACTTGTTCCTGTCTCCTCATGCCGGTTCAAATTTGTTCAGGAAGGGCCCTCCCAACCTGGACAATGTATGTGAGCATGGGTGTGTCTATTTACGTGTTTGCATGTGTTAGTGAGTATGTGTGTTAGCTTGTGTAAATGTGTTTACATATGTGTGCTAGAGTGTATGTTGGAGGTGGAGCAAGGGGCAAAGATGGCACAAATAAGCAGGGACACTGACAAGCTTGGGCAAAGATGGCACAGGCATGCTGTTTTGGTTGGTTAGGATGGCACTGATAAACTGTTTGGAATCACAGGTGGCACTGTAGGACATGTGGATTGGTGAAGTTCAGCGGGCCCTGTGGGTTCTAGTTACACCCTGCAACTACTGGGATGGTCCTTCATATTGTGTCATGTTCCTTTATAAATACATAACCCCATTAAGTGTCATAAGTGCATCACAGCTCTCTGCTTCATTTGGATCAAAGTTATTTTATTATTTATGTAGACTTGGCACTTATTATGGACCAGCCTCAAGGTTATTCACTGGCACCTTTTAGTCCCAGAAGCACTGAAATGGGTGAAGGTTTAAAAGAAATAAGCTTTGTCTTTGTAGTTTTACTTCTTTTGATGCACCAGAAAACACTAGTTTCTGGGTGATGAATATAAAGCGATGCTTTCCTCCTTCTGATTTCTTGTGGTGTTAAAACAGACAGCTGCCCCATTCCTTTCCTTCTACTGAGGGTTATTCCAGTTTGCTCCAGTGACACAGTCTGAAGCAGGGGGAAGGATGGGCCCACTGTCAAAAATCAACAAGCAGCAGGAGCGTGAGATAATATCCCAAAAACACACTGCACCCTGGGGCCCCAGAGCTGGGGTATTTCAGTTCACCACAAGTTTGTAACCCTTTGGGTTCCAGGCTGTGTGAACAAATCAGTGCTCTTTCACTCAAAGGGTCAATGGGGCAGTGTATGCGGGGAACCCGGTGCAACAGTGCAATGCCACATGTCAATCACTCTGTATCTTATTATTTAACTATATGTGTCTGTGTGTACTGTGCGTGTATATACGGTATATTTAATATATAGTTTTTATCAACATATTCCCCGGATTTTTTAGTGTTTCTATTGTCCCCCTATCTGTGATTAATGATGGGACCTGAGGGGGGGTGAAGCTTCTCCCAACATGTGACCCCTTTGTTAGAATGAGACAGTGAGGGTGTCCTCAGGCTGGTCCAGTGACCGATAGGTGGCAGCAGAAGAACACGGAGATACCAACTGCCTAAACAAACATAAAGGGGGTTAAAATAAGGGATAGAAAAAAAAACTTATACAAGATGGCGTCTGACTGGAGGGAGCCCCTCTCTGCATCCCCGGGCTGGTGAGAGAGGGGCGCAGACAGCCTGGCTGGGGGGATCCTCAATAGATGGCGCTGGGAAAGCTGTCTTGGCTGTGGGGTTTGCACTGGGCTGGCTGCGTCCTGGTGGCGGCTGTAGGTAAGAGCGGGGCTGATGTGATACAGCAGACATTTGATGTGCGAGCTTTGGGTGCAGAGATAACATAAAGGGTGGGTTGGGATGTATGCAAGGCATTGGCGTCCAATGGGTTAACCACAGAGTGGCACTCGATCTGCCCACTGTTGCCACATGTCAGTGGCGTGTGTCGCCAGGATTCAGGTCCTTGTGTGGCAGGGATGTGGCCATCCTAATCAGTATCGCCTAAAAACAATTAATGAAGTTGGCTTTATTAACCCCTTAAGTGTTTGGCATCTCAGCGCAGCGGCAGAGATGGGCCATTAAATGCAGAGTCCAAGATAATTGTGCAGAGAGAGATGCCATGCGTGTGGCACAGGGCGAGCGTTCTACATGCCTTACACAGATGCATGCGAGTGTTCTCTTTTAGATCATGGCAGGTCTCGGTGCTTTTTCGCATGAAATCCTTTGTATCGCTGTATTTTGTGCACATTTTCGCTATTAGCACAGAGAAGCTGGCATAGTGCCATCTGTTAAGAGGATTGGCATCATGTACATACATTTATGCAATGGCACATTCACTTACATCTGTAATAGAAATTGCATACCTTTTAAAATAATCAAATATTTTTATGCCAAACATGCCGATCTGCTAATAGAGACACACATGTGCAATACTGGTAACATGAAACTGTCACACGTTTTTGTCTTTTTTGAGTTCTTTGTGTCCCATGAAAATAATTAACTGCACATAATTAAAGTGTGCCGGTATGCCTGTCATATGTAATCATTCATGGACGATCTGGTCTGATTCTAAACAGTTTATTTCCCAGGATTGGTGATTCAATGAATCAGTCTTGAAATGTTTCCTTCTGGGACACTCCCTGGGTCCTTCAGTAGGACATTTATCTAGGGTGTTTAGCCTGGGAACCTCATTTGTCTTTACATAAAACAGCCTCCATGTACTGCTGGAATGGAAATGAGTAAGAGTGACCCCCAAATATCAGGCAATGAATACTTAAACCATATTAATAAATGTATCCATAAGACTTGGAAACCCCACTGATTCCATAAACTGGATTACTTTAACTACAGGAAATCTCCATTAGAGCCTCAGATTAGTCTTTTCACCTGGGGAAGACTCACCAACCAACTTTTTAGTGGTTCTTTAGCATGCAAAATGTGCTTTAAAGCATCTATGGTGTCCACACTGACCACCATTAAAGAACTGTGTTTGCCAGAAGAACACTCCTGTGCCGCATAGATGTTCTTTTTAAAGAACCTCGCTTCTGTGGTTTTATCACAAATCCACAGTGTAGGAGTAATTCACTAACATATGAATTATTGGTGAGGAAACCCTAATATGCCCTAGATGTGTCTACTTTGCCTTATTGGAAATCCACCCACATCCCAGTGACAGACAAATAACACCTGACTTTGGGACAACTGTGATTTTGGTTTGTTTCATTTAGTTTCAAAGAGTGGTGATATTTATAATGACCAGTTTCCTAATGATTGGACTATTTCATAGGATGGTACTGAGATAACACTGCTTCTAACTTTTCTTTATCAGTAAACCCCTGGTGTGTATCTCTATAGCTAAAAATAAAAAGAAGGACTTTTGGTCGTAACTGATCTAACTTGAGTAACTGACTGTCCCATTCCGATTCCTGGGGCTGTTCACCAATCACACACTCTGATCTTTTGTAGCTATTATTTTAAAACTAAATGCAAGAGGGTTTTGATCCATCTCAATTGTCATTGAGAGAAAAAAGAGATGCATATTAGTCCTAGTGAGAGAGATAGTTAACCCATTCACTATGAATTGTAGCATTTGCAAAAAAATAGAGGGTGGAACTGAATGCAAAAAACAGCATTTTTTAAACTAAACTGATCAACAGCAGAGAGAAAGTCTACACCTGCAACATAAGGACTAGCAAGTGTCCAAAGATCAGCTCCGGACACTGGCCCAAGGTCTGCTATGATAATATT
>VKOC01026170.1:0-10320 GCA_009364415.1 Spea multiplicata
ATTCTTTTCAAGTTTCCATTTCAAGAAGAGACCTTTGATTTCCCGAAAGCTTTACATATTTTTCTATGTTGGGTGAATAAACTGTACTAATATCAATTTAAGAATCCATCGCCGCCTTTTGCAACATACTCAAACCGAGTACAATCAATGCTAAAAACCTGGATTATTAGTGACCTAGGCTGAGAATGATTACTTTTACATTTAACATATAGGTATTTATTTTTTGTTACATGTAAATGCATTGCAGCAGAGAAAAAAACAATGGAATAAAAAAAAAACATTACTGTATTCGTGCCTGCAGTTCATATTTGATTTGATTTCTGTACTAATTATGCTACTGCACTTGTTGGACATCACTATGAATATGTTAGAACTAAATATAAAGTATACATAAATATACATACATGCTTACATATAGTCAGTTAGTCTTTAGAAAACTGGATATAAACTGAACTGGTGAAAAGAAAATTAATATTTAGTACATGGGAAGACAATAAATTGAATCACAATAAGGAAGTGATCATACCTTCCTTTCTGGTCACCACAATCTGCCTATAGGAAATAAGATTAACCAAAGTAATTACATAATAGTACATGGTTTTTCCTGACTTAATGAATTTGCCAGCAATTAACTAATCTCTTACACATATATATGAACCTGTGTACTAGTATTGCCATATGAAAGATTGGTCAAAAAATAAATCCCAAATGTATGCCTTTTGTTAAAAACCTACATTTTTAGATCACTGAAGTATATGAATTAATTATGGCAAATATATTATTTTTAAGCACCAAAAAACATACTGTCTTACAGACATGTGCAAATAAGCCAAAAACTATTCAGACAAATTTTACAGTTCATTAGGCCCATTCATTTTTGGTCAACAAATTTTGTTCCCTGCCCAGTCGGTTCGACCAAAAATTCGGGGGCATTTATTTGGGAACGTAATTTGTTTCCCAGTGTCCACATTCATTATCATTCTCTCACACTCTCATTCCTGTTCACTCTCTCACACGCTCTCTAAATGTTTCCTTACCTTCTACGCTGACCACTTCCACATCTCCTTTACCTGCTACCTTCTCTCTGCAATCTTTTTTCTGTTATCTTCCCTCTGCTACAGTATCTTCATTCGTGAGAGAGTGATCGACAGTGAGTATGAGTGAATGAGGGCTCTGTATTTTGGAAGAATATTCTGAGCTTTTTGCTTCATTTTTATCCGATTTATGGAGGGCTCTGGCCTCATTTTCGTGGCTTCATACAAATTGCATTATTTGCAAAAACTAGTTACATTTACAATTCCAAGTCTACTGCCTTATACCATTATATAAATTCTTGATTTTTTTTTACTTTAAATACTTGATTTTAATCAGTACTAAAAAACATATGTATCCATTGTATAGTGGTTGTTCCTTGTGGTGAAGTTAAACTACTACATAGTCATATTGAAAACCTAAGCAAATCAACAATAAATTATAAATGCATATTTACAAACAAATGAAACTGATGAGCTTTGAAAAAGAGACCATGAGATTTGTCTGCTATTTGTTAAAATAAAGAATAAAAAGGGGTACTAGGGACGAGCTGGCGATTGCAGGGAGGCTGATTGATGGCGTTAATGCAGTTGGATATATGAATAAAATTATATAATGTTAAGGTAATTAGTGGTAACAATACATACATCATGTATATTATAGTTGGTTATGGTACATTGTTCAATGGCCTCAAGGCAAGGTTATGTTTAACTTAAGTTTTCTTAATGGGACACTACAGCTATCATATGCATTTTAATGGCTAAACACCACATCACAACTAACTTTTTGAATATGATTATATGCAAGACTCTGTAGTAATGTAGTAATGGACTCTGTAGTTAGTAATACCTTTTGTAAGTTATCTTGTCTGAGCAGCAGCATTTGATTTTTTTTTTTTACCAGCAGCTAGTCGTATTGAGGAAAATTAAAAAGATCGACACAATATATGGAAACATGGAAATTATATTAAATACTAAGCTGGTGAAACAAATTAATGTAGGTCATTTTCAATTAGGTAAATAGACAGACAGATCATACAGACAGACAAGCACATTGACAGAAATGACATTTTCCGAAAATAATATATTTCATTCTACTTTCCCAGTTTACTCGTGATATGATCAAGCAGATTGCATATGGTTTTCCACATTAGGTTTTGCAGAAGTTAATGAGCCAATTGTAAATGATGTGCATGCATACATCGCTGACAGGTGCAAGTTACATTTTCTATCTTATAATGATTTGAAAGAGACATTTTCCGCTCCCCTTGCTTACTAATTGCTACTGCAACCCTCTGGCTGAGACATTTGGATTTTAGGTGCCTAGCTTTCTCAAGCTTTTTAAAATGTTTGAAATTATGAATGAAATAATGTGAATGATAAAAACAACTCCCGTATATCATTAAAAAGTTACTTAGGTTACTCCACCTATTACGGAGTTTAAACATAAAATATGGTATAAATACTATAAATAGTTCAAAAAAATAAATGGGATTTTACTTATAACAATACTATAAATGATACATTTTCTAAGAAAAGTATAATAGTTGCCATTCAAATGTTATCTCTTCATGTAGATGTAGAAATAAATATGTTTGTATTTGACACATGGTCTGGTGTTTTTTGAATGTCCTATTTATAATTTAAAGAAATCTGATCTTTTTGTTACGTGCAATATTTCTCGTTGAGTAATGTACTGCTGTTATTCATTCTATTTAAAGCAACTTATTTCAATTCCAAGCGATGGAAAGTGTTTGACTGACTTTCTTTATTGTCAGTTTGATTGGCTGTATAGCATTGTGTGAGGTGTCAGTAGTAGCAGGGGTTTAGGGTAGCGGTAGTGCTATAGATAAGTAATATTACCTGAGCTAACAGAGATCTCATGTCTGCTTGCAAGTACCTAGAGGTTGCGGAAGGTAATGAATACTCTTTATATTTTTCTTTTCTGTTAATGTGTTTATGAATGACAATAAACTATAACTTGGTAATAAAACACACATAGGTTTAGATATTTTAACATTGACAGACAGTGAGGATGGCTTGCTTGAAGTTTTATTGTAATATATATATATATATATATATATATATTATAGAATAAGATAGATAGATATAATAGAATAGATAGATAGATAGATAGATATGGAAAGATAGATGCAGTGTCAAAAAGAGTATTGCAGTTTGCAATTATACCTTTGACTAAATATGATATTTAAAAGATAAACTTTTGAGTCATTAAAAAGCTATCATTGCATACTGCCTACTTTAGTTTGTTTATATATATATATATAATGTATATAATATTATATATAGTATAAGATCAAAGGTATATGGACAAAACTATTAATTAATATAGAGATGCGCCCCCCTGCGGCCAGTGGGGTTATGGTCAGATCTCTGTGAAGGTCACTTGAATTCCTCCAAACCATACTATGTCTTTACAGACCTTGCTTTGTGCAAAAACCCACAGGGGGTCTAGTGTTGCGAGTGGGAATCCAATATGCAGATGGGTCACAGTAGTAGCCATCCAGTACAAAAACAAGGATGAGTCATACCTACAGGTTCTGTGTTCAGGCCTGGTCTGATGGTACACTTGTCTACCCAGATGTCAGGCAGGCATGGCAAGCCGAAGTAAAGGACAATAAAGCATCTGTCCATGCCTTCCTGAGAGATTCCTAATTTCCCAGTGGATATTTGACTTACTGTAATATATAATTAAATTCCTTTTTTAAGACAAATGAACCCAATAAAATGCACAGATTAAACATAACCCATTATAAACTTGCTATGCTTAAAGAAATATGCCACAATTAGTATTACCCAGCAAGATGGTTTCAAAAGCCATGTTTATCACATTGCCTTCTGTAAAGCCCTTCAAAATCTACTGGTCTTTGGCTCATAATGTAATACATTTATAGTTCCTAGTTATTTAGGACATGGCTTATGAGTTTTAGCCACAGAGGCACTTTGCAAACAATGAAAATTCAATAAATGATAATAAAGTACAATTTACATTCTATAGCATACTAAGAAAGTGAGAGACACATTTGCATTGTAAAAAAAAGGACAAACATAAAAAGACTTTTAAAATTGCCACAGGCAACGTGATAAAAAAAAAAATCCATCATTTAAAATAAAAAGATGGAACCAGCATTATTTCAACAATAAACAACATCATTAGACTTGCAAAGAGATTTTTATAATCTACCTCTCCTGTTTAGAGTTAATTAAAGATCATAAAAAGAGTTGTAGATGCAAACACTTTTATTGTATTACAAAATGATCTGAAACAAAAGTAGATTCATTTAAATATAAACCAGTGTATTTTATTTCAAGTATTACAGTATAGTTTGCCCTCTCTACGTACTTTTATGTCCAATCTCTTGAAAATCATGAAATCTTTTATGCATAAACACATTTTCTCAAATGTGCATTTTAACCTTTACTGAATATTTAAAAAAGGATTTTTATGTAGAAGACAGGTGGGTGATGTGACCAGGTTATGACAAGTCATGCCCCCACATAAACGAAGCCTGACTTAGTGGATACACAGTAGACATATGCAAATAGGCCAAAAATTATTCAGACTAATGTTTTGGTTCATTTTTGGCCCATTCGTTTTTTGGGCAATTAACTTCATTCCCTACCCATTCGGTTCAAAAATTCTAGGGCATTTTTAATTCAGGAAGTGGTCGGAAGGTAGGGAAACATTCAGAGAGCATGAGAGAGAGAGTGAATGAGAATGCAATAGATTGAGAATGAGAGTGAATGTGGACCATGAAAATTCTGAGCTTTTTGCTTAATTTTTGTCCCATTCATGGGGGTCTGGCCACATTTCCGAGGCTTCGTACTAATCCCCATGTTTATCAAAATTCGTCAAATTTGCAATTCGTACAATCCGAATGCACAAGTCTAATACATAGTGTGCTTATAAGCACTCTTCTGGATGCCACAAAAGACCCAAAAATGAAAAGAGGAAAAGGGGTTTTGGTTGCTTGTCCAAAGCCCACACTAGGACAGCTGAGCCATATACGTACAGACATTGGGTTTAAAGTGGCACACCATCCCTTAGTTAATGTAAAATGGAGTGAATTTTACTGCATGCATATATATTTTTGTATTTATTTTACATATTAGGAGTCAGCAAATATGGATTAAGTCTCAATTTACTCCTCCACAGCTACCTCTACGGAAAACATGGAGCATGCATTAGTGTGGTGCTTGCAGATGCTAAGAGGAGCACCCATTCTAGTCAACATGTAGTTGGATGTTGCTTTAATGACTTCAATGAGATTGCTACTTAGCATGTGCAAGACAATGAAGTACTTATGTCTCCTGGTGTCAGTACAGGTAGCCAGGGGAGCAATAACTCCAATAACTAAAGAATAACTTAACAAGTGATGCTTTAGCTTACATGCGGTAAAGTTCATTGAAGTCAATGCAAAATGGCCTCCAACATGCAAAAAAAAATAAAATATAATTTTTTTACTGGACTGTCCATTTAGATGTGCCTCAGAATTCCACCCAGGGAGCAGTATCATATTGTTCCTCGGGTCACCCCTTGCCCTGTACAGAACAGCCATCATTCCACTATCTGCTTCACACTTGACTTCTGGCCACTTCTGGTACACCTGTACTTCATTGGTTGATGGCAGACGAGCCCCCTGCTGGCGACCAATAGAGTCGCTCGGACGATAGGCTAGATGGGGAAGGGACCAGGAGATTAATAGACGAAGACAAACACGATGATTCTTCGTGTTGAATGTCTTCACCTTTGTCTATGTTTTGCCGCCACCATGTTCGTATGTATTCGGACTGAACAACGAAAATGCACCCTTCGTGTTTTCATTTATTTGCCCGAATACTAATGCACAAGTGTAGTGTTCAGTAGTTTCATTGGTGCAATGAAAAAAAGTGCACCGTATACATACATTATGTAGGCACAAATAAGTTTTCTTCATTGAGTATGTGGAAGTATACTCAAACTGCAGCTAAACACTGCCATCTAGTGGATCATGTCAAAAAATTATACAACCAAAAAGTGTGTGAAATAAGAAGCTGTCCAAGTCAAACTTGACTGGTAATCCAGAAAATATATCAAAGGAAACATTTCCAGAAGATCTCAAGAAGAATCATGCTTCATCTCAAGCATGGTTGCTTGGTTTTGTCACTCTGAGTCTCGTTATTCCTTTAGTCAACTTGATAACATGCAGTCCCTTGGTGCAGGACGGAATTTCCTAAATATTATAGACATTTTTTAAAAAATGATCCCTCAGAGTAAGGAAGGTTATAGAGGAGCAGCAGCAACAATAGGGCACTGTGCCTAGAAGATGATAGGCACGTGCAGCTCCTTGGACTGAATTTCCCCAATATTACAGATTTTTTTTTTAGAAAAAAAAGAAATTAAAAAAAAAGATTTCTCAGAGTAAGGACATTGACATTGAGGAGCAGCAGCAGTAGGGCACAGGGCAGAGAGGCACTTTGGCGCAGGACTCAATCTTCCCAATATTACTGAAATTAAAAAATTTGAGCAGCAGCACTAGAACCTGGGTCATTTGGAATATTAAGTGCTGGGTAACCCAATTTGAGATATATGGAGAGAGCAATGTTTTCTAGGGGTTTACTACGTTGCCTGTCACAGAGAAAAACCCTCTTGTTTTGGACACTGGTGGGTAGCCAGTAAGGAGAGGCCTGGCCATACAGCAGCTTTCTGGCCCCAATAACATAAAGAGTCAGCACTAGGTAGTAAAGGGAGTTCTTAAGGATATGCTTGATCATTTCAAATGAGCTAGTACCCACAAACTGCCCCAGTTCTGCCCCTCATGTCACCCCCTGTGCCTACGGTAGCTACATATTTGAGTTGCCACCAAGGTATCATCAGTGAATGTAAGGAATGCTTTGCACTACTGGCACATCGAATGTCAGTGGTGAAGTGGTCAGTTTGTCCAGCTGTCAAAGAGACACAAGACTGGTAAAGGGAGAGCACTGCCATCCTGCTGAAGGTGGTGTATAAGGTGAGGTGGCAGTGGAAAGCGAGGGCCTCTACCAGATGAGTGAAGGCCCCCCCCCTCAATTATGAAGGAAGCACTTCCAGAGTTAAGTTGACCAACTCTGACACACACCCCTTGAATGGAAAGCCCCAAAAGCTTACACGGTGGTCCTTTCTACCTTACAACTTACACAGTGCGGAGTGCACCCGTCTCAAAATGCTTTCACACTTGCCCACCAAACAAAATAGTAGTATTAGTGTTTTTTTGTATATTTTTCTATAATAGTATTTGGAATGGTGGTTATGGTAATGGTGGTAATGTTGCCTCACAATCAGCATACATAACTGTACTACCACATAAAAAATTAACAAAAATCACACTTTAACATCCCAGTGTACTATTCTACTCCCCCCACCATCCAAACATGTGGTCAATCTTTTTACCTAAGATATCATTAATACAGAAGAAAGTCAGCACATGTTTTTTAAGTGCATTTACTTGTCCACATAACAAACCAATTTAAAATGTTTGCTAAGGAAAACATTCTTTCACTTTTAGTTTTGCTGTACAAAATGGCAGCTGAACTAGAAAAGACTGCAAATTCTAGCGAGGTCCTAATTAAGTGAAGCAATACTGTCATTGGGGTGGCAGAGTAATATAAAATCATCTCTTGCTGATAAGAGGTAGCTGCCACTAGCTTTTTTTCCTGTAGAGCTTAATGTCAGATAGAATGTAAAGAATCAAGGTTATAGCAAAATATTAACAGTGCCATTTTTAAAATAATCAGATATTTCTTGCAATCTGGTATATGAAAAATCAGTCTAGTTGTTTGCCAATTAAATATTTCATTGTCTTCAGCATATTATTTTATATTTAGTATATGTTTTCTATAGCATATTACTTTACATTTAGTATATTTATCATACCTGGGATCTGTTTAACTCTTCCTGATAAGTATATGGCATAAACATTAGGATATTTTAACGCAAGGGGTTCTGCCAATTAATTCGATTTCAGTATGGTAGATTTCCTAGTAACCTTCGTAGTTATCTATTGTATGATGGGTAAATAGTACCTTTTTCACATAGAAATGAAAAACAAGAAATGCAAAACAAATTACAAGAAAAGTAGCTATTTATGCCAATTGCCAAATACCTTTTTTGTGACTCCTGCGTTTCTTGCGTATATTTGTGGTACCTTGCATGTTTTGTTATCTAAGTGATTAATAGTGACTATTACAATTACATTTGTTCACAATAAAATAGTGATCACTGAGCAAGCATTTGCAGCCTATATCTTGCACCAGGCTCAATGTTTTGATTAGCTGTTCCCTTTGCTAAGCATCAATGAATACTGAAATAAAACAGCTTTCAATTCCTATGCAATTAACACACTGCCCTGAATCAGGTTCATTTAAGGTATCTAGAACTTTCACTGAATATGGCAGGATTTGCCTCACAGGTCTAGTACAAAAGAGAAAAGATTGTTCCTTGTTCCCTTAAGTCAACCACATGTTCCTAGAGTAGCTAGTGATTGCCAGTACTATTCATCAACTTGCTTGGCTTTCATAGCATTTTGTGAACCTCATCAATAAGCCGTGTAAGGTATTATTACTCATTACAATGGATACAAATGTTCCAAATTTCATGAAATATATTAACGGAACAGCCACATATTGCTTCTGTATTTTAATTTGTCTAACAGAAACTCTGTTAATGCGTCCTTTAAAAGACTTTGTAATGTGCTTGAATGACAATAGCACAAAAGTAATCCGTAAATTCTCAATGCCTTTAGAGCCGCAGTGGCAAACTCATCCAGGATTTCTTTATCCCATCAGCTAGAGCAGACTACTCTGAATAAATCAAAGTTCAGTCTGTTTCCAAAAAGGTTGTATAAAATACTTTGCTACTTATCCTTTAAACCAAGCTAAGTGTAAGCAATGTTTTTTTCTGCCTTAAAATTCTTTGAGAGCAATATCAATATTGAGGTTACATAATATTTCCACCAATAAATAGGAAACATAATAGTTTCTGTTTCTGTTTGCTGTTCCCAGCAGTGGCATATTCTGGACAAGGTCTCACCCTGGAGTCAGGGGCATAACTAGAAACCACAGGGCCCCAGTGCAAAATTTCCCCCCAACTTCACACACAAACATACATATCTGCTCACAAACATATGCACACATACTTAGAGATTCATGCCCACATACCCTTATACAGTGCCCTCCACTAATATTGGCATGCTTTATTGTTTAATCTTTTGATCTTTTCTTCAAAAATACACAAAAGTACCCTCTCATGGATATCAAGCAATTGCAAACACAGCACAGATTTATCCAAAAAAATGTAGCACAATTATTAGCACCCTTATGAATTCTTATGAGAAGCATTTATTTGAAGGGTATTCCTAGTTTACATTTTAGTAAACTGGGTGACTAGGAACAGGAAATTGTTCAACATGACTTCCTGTTACACAGGGGTATAAATATTAGGTAACACATAGGCCAATTTCTCTTAGTCATTCATCAGAATGGGTAAGACCAAGGAATAAAGCTGGGAAATGGCTATAAGAAAATATCAAAAGCATTAAAAATGCTAAATTCCACCATCAGGGCAATAAGAATTTCCAGTCAACTGGAAATGTTATGAAAAAACCTGGAAGAGGACATGTGTCTATATTGTTTCAACGCACTGTGAAGAGGATGGTTTGACTGGCGAGTTAGAGAATTGTAGAAATTAATGGCGTTTTGGGGTCAGAAAGTCTCCAAAACTACAATTTGACGTCATCTACATCATCATAAGTTGTTTTGGAAAGGTTTTCAAGAAAAAGCCTTTACTCTTATCTAAAACAAAACTCAATCATCTTCAGTTTGCCAGACACTACTGGAACCTCAGAAGTGATTGTGTTTCAGATGAAACCAAAAGAGGTTTTTGGCAATAAACATCAGAGGTGGTTTTGGCACACAGAGATATAGCCATATGGAAAAGTACCTCATCTTAAATACAGTGGTGGCACTTTAATGTTTTTCTGCCAGAGAACCTGGACATTGTGTTAGGATGCATGACATCATGGAATCAAATGGAATCAAATATCAACAACCAATTCAATGAACACCTGACTGCCTCTGTCAGAAAGCTTAAAATGGGCCATGGTTGGATCTTCCAGCAGCACAATGATCCAAAACATAAATCAAAATCAACACAAAAAACGGGTTACCAATCACAAAATCAAGGTCCTACCATGACCATCCTAGTTCTCTGACTAGAACCCCATAGAAAACCTATGAGATGAACTGAAGAGGA
>VKOC01026171.1:0-10205 GCA_009364415.1 Spea multiplicata
CCTTTGAAATGCATCTGCTTAAAATCATTTGGTATACCCAGGTGATTTATGTACTTGCTCCTGTCGCACTTAATGCACATTAACTAACTACATGCGGCTTAAAAGACAACTGGAAAAATTACAAAGACAAGTGCTGCCTTATCTATATCATAGATATCATATATGTTATCTATATCAAGTAGAATAAAAAGGTTTACTAACCTGTATTCCATTTCTTTTATACCATTTTGCTTCTTTATGCCCTTCTTTATTTTGTGTCTATTAGCTCAAATGCTATTGTTTTTTGGTTTTAGGAAATATCTTCTGGTCATGAATGCATAGTTTAATGGTAAATATAGCTGTTGCTCAATAGCTTGTAGCAATTTTCTTTTTCAAAAATATATCTTATGGCAGCTTAGCACATATTTAACTGCAGAAAACTGGCACAACACAAATAGCTTATAGCAACACAAGACCAAACATTTTGTGTATGTGCCTCTTAACTGTACAAAATATAACTATTTACTACTGCATACTAATTATATAAATAAATGAATGCATTAGAGAATAATGATTATTTAAGTAAATAATAATAATAATTAATATGTATTAGAATTATTTATACAAGACTTAATGCAACAGAATGTATCCTGTGGTAGTAATATGTAAACAGTAGACATGATATTAGGAATATAATATAGAAAGAAAAGGGAATAAACTCTCAGATCCAGGAATTTGAATACTAGAAAGAAACAGAAAACTAACCCCTAAACATAAAGTTAAAAATTATGGATAGGTTCTATCATTTAACGTCAACAAGATACTAGGGATACAGTGAAAACAGGGAACAGTGAAAAATGCATTTTGTTTCATGACGTTTTCATTTTATAAGGGATGCCAGCTTTTATGTACAAAGACATACAGTAAAATCACACTTCCAATATTACTTTTCATGGGACACCGAACATATGTACATTACATTACATACATGCATATAATACTAATACTATAATAATATTATACATAAATCTTTCCTGGAACTCCAGTGTTAAATTTATCATTTATATTATACACGTGTCTGTATTATACTAGAGCTTTCAATGAACACATAGAACCACTTAACAAGGAATATAGATGCTTGGGGGCCGAAGGTTTTCCAATTCCTTAAGATATATCTCAGGCATGCAACATTTCATTGTGATAAAAGCTCTTAAACAAGAATGGAGAAACCCTAGAACCAAGGTATCCACTGTCACCTCAGTGCTCAATTTTTCCATCTGCTTGAGATCTCTATGGAAACAGTACTGTCTGGCTTCAAAAGCATAAAAAGTCATTCTACTAAATTCTGCATAGATGCTGAAACTTGCATACTGCTATGTAAATTGTGAAATATGATGATTTGTTAAAGTGTAGGTTACAGCCTGTGACCTACTAAAATATATACAAATTAAAAGATTATACAATTAAGTATATTTTTCTTTATATCGCATGGGGAACCCAGACTAAGTAACATAACTGTTACTTTTTAACCCCTTAAGGACAATAGGGGTTCTTACTCGTAGTATATTGTGGGACAATGGCTCTTTTAACATTTTTCAGTGTTGCTGTTTAGCTGTGATTTTCTTCTTTCTCATTTCATGCTCCCACACATATTATATATGGGTTTTTTTCAGGACAAACAGGGCTTTCTTTAGATACCATTAATTTTACTGCATATCACCTAAGTTACTATAAAAAAAAATGATAAATAATAAATGGGTAATTTTTTTAAAAAAATTAGCTTTTTCCTCAGCTTTTTAAACATATAAATTTTACTTATCGTGCCAAAAAACTATGAAACAAAACCTGCCTAAATCCATCTATCTATTTTGTCCTGAGTGTTAGAAATACCCAATGGTTTTTTATGTTTTTTTTGCTTTTTGTCTGCACGTTGATGGGCAAGTAAGTACAGGTAGCGTTTTGTTTATTTGCAAACCAGTGTTTTTTCTCAAAACCATTTTTTCCAAATCTGGTAATTCTGCCCCCCATGTGCTGTTTTGAGTATATGTGAAGCCGGCCAATGCAATTTACCCCATCAAATCATATATTTTTAAAAACTAGACACCCCAAGGTATTTGAAATGCTGGCATTTCAACCCTTTCCATGTACTGATTTTACAACCAGCCTTTGTGAAACTTTATGGTAGTAAATTTATTTGTATTTTTTTCACACATGTTCAGGTTCAGGTATAAATTTACCGCTCCTGGTATATGTCACTGTCAAACAACACCCCGCTATGTGTTCAGTAACATCTCCTGAGGGCAGTGGCCGCCTTTGTGAGGTGTGTATTTTTTTGCCATTTAGACATCTGCTCCTACTGCCCCCATGTTCCATATTTGAACCCGGCCAATTCAATTTACCCCATCAAATCATACATTTTTTGATACTAGACACCATATGGGCATTTCTAAGGCCAATTTTTTTAACTCTTTCCATGCATGAATTATTGTGAATAGAAAGTATTGTAGGACTTGCTTATTGATTTTATTTTTATTTTTTTGGTGACAGTGGGGGATTTACATGTTACCATATATTTTTAATTTTTTTGATTTTACATTTTTGAACAATAATTTTTTATTTTTTTTTTTTTTGTTTTAATTTTTTTTTTTTACTAATCACTTTGATTAGTGAGCTGGGCTCCATTGACCTTGCATGGTTGGATGCAGGAGCTCGAGAGTTCTCAAGAGGGCTGCCCTCCCCGGATCCTTGTGAGGCTTCTGTGGATGCTGCAAGGCCGCTGATCTCAGCGAAAAAATCGCAGCGATGCAGCTATTTAACGACAGCCTGTACATGTACGGGCATTGTCGTTAAGGGGTTAAAAATAGTATTGGCACCCAGCCAATGAATGGTACTAGAATAAATAAGTATTCCTACACCCATCTCTGAAAAGGAGATGATGAAAGAACTAATGGTCAGAATATTTGCTGGGCAAACTTTGATTTTTTTTTTTCTTGTTCATACAGCTGTCTTACCCACCAAAAAGGACCCGGTATCTTAGCCACAGTTTTATATAATTATGCTTCTAATGGTGTTGTAACCTTGGTAGCTTGGCTAAATGCCTTTAATTGCAATATTGGCCATTATCATCTTCAACAGATTTGTAGCTCTTAACTGGTTCAAACCCAATGACCACTACAGATTAAGTATATTATTCCTCTGCAGAGTTTTTCCTCCCATGTCACCAATAAGCAAATGTTGTTATTATGTTTTTACTAAAAAGTGATTTGATATAATTTTAACAGGAAAACATAAATGGTCCAAAATAAGTGGCTTAAATTAAAGTGATATAGTTGAAGTTGAGAAACGAACTTTGAAAAGTACTTGAACTTTGAACACTCAAAATTTAAGTAAGTGATCAATTACAATAAATAGATGACATCCTACAGACATAACTATTTATATTATGTATTATTGAGAGAGGAAATTCCATCTCGAATTCCAAAAAGTTAAATGTATTCCTTAATGGCAGTCATCAAGTATTTTCTGCAATGCAGGTTACCAGGATCTGCTCAAGGCTTATGTTTTTAAATATATGTTTATTTTAATAATTAGGAATGGTTCAGCACTCTTTAGTTTGAGGGGTTTTCGCATTTCTGCAAATACTCTTTGTCCTCTGAAGTTTCCCATCAAATATTACATTTTCACACTACTAACTGCTTTCGCTATGATAATTCCTGCCTGAGGTGAGAGAGTGACAAACTTAGCTCACTTCATCTATGCAACCCTTACAAAACGAAGGGGAGGAGGAAAATCTCAGAAGTCAAAATTAAGAAAATTTTACCGCGGAATTTACCAATGAATTCATTAGAAATCCTACAATGTGATTTCCTGTGTTCTTTCCCCCCATTTTGTCTCTCATAGTTGAAGTGTACCTATGGTGAAAATTACAGGCCTCTCTCATCTTTTTTTAAGTGGGAGAACTTGCACAATACTTAGTCCCCACTGTAGATGTTTTCCAAGGGATATAGAAAATGAAATTTTTCATGTGATTTGCACTTTGGCAAGAAATTTTGCCCATACCAATCCAAAGCTCCCAATACAGTAAATAGTAAAATAGGAAAAAATACATGCAATGCAAAGTACAGTTGTTGTACAGTAGTTGTTTAGACTGCGAAGCATTTTGAGATTGTTATAGTGATGGTTATAGATTTTAATATCCAATTTTTCACCTACTTTTTAATAATATTTTTGATTTCTTCCAAAACAAGGAAAATCAGTCTAGCATTTTTTTAAATGTAATAGTTGAAAATATAGAGTTGCATGTAAGGATGTGAATACAAAAGTGGTGGTTATCTTGAAAATATAAAAAGTTTAAAATTATTTATTTTACTTCCTCTGGAATATTATGAGTGTACAATTATTATTTACCAATAGGCTCTTCCTCCTTGGACTTCACATGAAAATATTTTAAGAAGATTCATTCAAAGAAGCCAGCCATAAAATAAATACATTAAAAAAAAACTGTAATTGATTATTTTACCTGTACAAGGTTATTCTTAAAGGAAACCCTAAAATTAATATTTAGTACCAGTGCTCACAACAATCATTCTTTAACATGCACACTAATTAAGGGATATGGGCCAGAAGATGTTGTTTTCACAGAAATAAACAGTTCTGCTAGAAGTGTAAAAGGCAACATTTTTAGATGCAATCCTCCGAGGAGAAAGTACAAATCAGAAAGGCATATGTTTTGCTGCTTTGCTGAAATCTGTTTCATAAGCTATTAGAGGAAATATAAAAAATATTTAAGATTATGAAAGAAGACCTAACACGTTTGGCCTCGGAGCAATATAGGAAGACCAACTAAAATGCAAATTAAATATAATAAATTCATAAGTGTATGAATACAAATCAGCTCAAGATGCAATGTGTTTTATAACCTAAAGGGCTTCTATTACCACATACTAAAAAGTAAATCAGTTATGCTAAGACAGCATGGATTACTAAAATGTATCCAAAAATAATGAAATTCATTTTCCATTTTCCTGGCATAAGGGCACAAGGCAAAAAGCACCGAGTTTACTTTGATTATACAGTGAAGGAAGAAATTATTTTTTTTTTATTTTTTTTTAAGAGAGTGCTCCTAATCTCAGCTCATTACCTGTTACGTTTGCACAGGTGTGGAAACCAGGATGCAGGATACAATGGATCAGTCTCTTATCAGACCTAATCTGGTATGAATGCCTCCTAGACAGAAGCAGTGTTGCTTGCACAGGCCAGTAAGCCAGCCAAGGTCGGTACCGGGTATCAGGCAGAGAGTGGTCAGGCAATACGGGTCAGGAGCAGAGAGGTCAACGTGGTCAGTAAGCAAGCCGAGGTCAGTACCAGGTATCAGGCAGAGAGTGGTCAGGCAATCCGAGTCAAGAGCAGAGAGGTCAACGTGGTCAGGAAGCAAGCCAAGGTCGGTAACAGGAATCAACATGAATCAGAAGATATCAGCACCAGGTAAGCATACAGCTTAGTTGTAAGAACAACTGAGCACTGAACAGGCATCAGTGCTCAGTTTTTAAACTAGCCGCCCTTCTAGATCCCGCCCCCAACTGTGACGACGCCCAATGGACGTTGTTTCTCCTCCACAGGGGTATGGGATCGGAAGGGGGGCGTGTCCGGTAATGCCGTGGGTGTCCATCACTGTGCAGCGGTTCATTCTTGTGAACCGCCGTGTATGAGGACACAGTGCTGCCGGATCACCCCGGGAGGGGTAAATATCGAGTACCCGCCACTCGGGGGTACTCGGGAGATGCACTCCGCACCGGAGCGCGACGCCACGAGCACCCGGGCGACGTGTCCTGGACGGGACCGTGACGCAACGGGTACTCGGGCGACGCGCTCCGTACGGGAGCGTGACGCTGTGAGTCCCCCCGCAACGTACTCCGGCTGGGATCGTGACATTACCTGTATAAAAGACACCTGGGAGCCAGACATCTTGCTGATTAATAGGGGATCAAATACTTATTTCACTGAGGAAAATGCAAATCAATTTATAACTTACCGTATTTGCTCGATTATGTCACAGTCCCGGGTCCCGACCGGCACCGGCAAGTGTTTGCCCGTACGCGGCAAACTCCGGCTGCACCCTCAGGTCCCGGCAGACACAGGCAAGTCGATGCCTGTGAACGCCGGGCTCCCGGATCGCGTGTTACAGACTTGGATCCCGGCAGACACAGGCAAGCTGATGCCTGTGATCCACCGAGCTCCGAGGCATATAGGGCTTCCTCCGGGGATCATCCTACCACGCTGCAGCAACCTGCCTGCAGCAGTGGAGACCCCGGAGTCAGAGACTTACCCCTACTCGGTCCCTTCCTCGTGGCAGGAGCATTTCGTTACCACGCAACTGGAGGCGTGGTTTGGATGGCCGACTGGAGCTTCAGCGGTGACGTCATCTTGGGGCGGGGTTAGGTTCTGGCGCCAGATTTAAAAGTCAGGAAGTGCTCTAGCCAGTTACCCTGTTGTGGTCTTTACGCTCGGTTGTGTTTTGTATTACTTCCAGTTATTTTTGACCCTTTGCTCGCCTGACCTCTCTTTGTCTGCTGATTTTGTACTGTTGCCTTGCTGATCTTATTGCTGAACCACGGATTGTCTGACTACCCTCTCTGGATCTCGACCACGGCTTACCTGACTACCCACTCTGGATCTCGACCTCGGCTTACCTGACTACCCACTCTGATCTCGACCACTGGCTCTCCTGACTACCCTCTCTGGATCTCGACCACGGCTTACCTGACTACCCACTCTGGATCTCGACCACGGCTCTCCTGACTACCCTCTCTGGATCTCGACCACGGCTTGTTGTGTTCCTGTGTCCGTATCCTGACTCGGCTTTCCAGTCTTTGCTAAGCCTTTTGCCTTGTACTGCCAACTCCGTATCTTCTATCTATACCTACCTTATCTGGCCTCCTTGCTGTTGGGATCATCTAAATCCTGGGGTGCTGCTGCCAGGGGCTCCTCCTTTGGTCATTGTGATCCAGGTGGAATAACTTCCGCGGTGAGTGCCAGTGTAAGGGAGGTCGTGACAGATTATAAAACAAGATTATAAGACAAGAGAAAATGCTCTGAAAAATACCCCTCGTCTTATAATCAGACCTCAAATAGGTCTGCCTATGAGACGACTAAGATCCAGATCCCCCCCGCAGCTGCAGTGGACATTGATCCTCCTGTCTCCCCCCCCGCCCCACTTACGGGTACTTCTGAGTCCCCGGTGTGTAGCTTGGGCAGCGTGTAGATGTCTACGCAATTCGCGTAGACAACTTTCGCTGCAGCCGGAAGGATGTGTGGCTAGCAGCGGGGGTTGTCTGCGTCCATCGCGCAGACCTTCCCTGGCTGTCAGAGATCAGAGTTCCCCACACCGGTGAAGCGTAGACGTCTACACGCTGCCCCAGCTACATGACAGGGGACTCAGAAGTACCGGTAAGTTTGGAGGAGGGAGGGGGAGGGAGTGTTAAACAGGGGATAAGGCATTTCAGGCAGTGGCACATAGAGGTCAAAAGGCATATCAGGGGGCACAGTGGCATTTAGAGGGTTAAAAAAGCATATCATGGGGCACAGTGGCATATAAGGGGGTGTAAGGCATTCCTGGGGCAGATGTGCATAACTGGGGGGGCAGGTTGGAAAATAGAAGGAAATAAAACCAAAATATTTTTCTCAATCATAGTTTACATTAATATTCAGATTTGGGGGGTCGTCTTATAATCAGTGACATTAGCAATAGTGCCCATAGTTGAACATAAAATAGCTACTCATTTTTAGTTTTCCAGTAACTTTCAACAGTTTTGAGATTCCATGTCAAGGTGAAATACTGGAGAACATAATAGTACATACTATATAAGTTGTTAAGTGCTGATTTGAAATAATATAGTGCCCCACAAGAGTTGGGGCATTAAAGGTGCTTCACCTTATAGTGGATTTAACAGTATTAAACCTAACTGTATCGTTACATAGAAACATCAATTCTAGCACTGATGAAAGCCCAATTCCCTCCCAGAAATAATTATTTACTCATATACAGTTTTGCCTCATTAATATTTTTTTCAGTGAATGCTTAATTGTGACACAAAAGCAATCACTCATAGGCTGTTACCATAGAAACTGAATGGTTATGAGATATTTGATTTGATTAAACCCTCGGATGAAAGACTAGGGTGACAGATCTTCCCTCAGATCACTCTCAACCATACTGAGGAATACTCAAACACTCATTTCATTAACATTCCCTACTACACACAGTACTGTAATCCAAACGACACATCACCACTTACATACATATTTCCTAAATTTAGCTTACCTTTCTCTGTGGTTCATTGAGTACATTTTTACATGTAAATTGCCATGCTCATTGCATGAGGTTATATGACCCTGCTGAGTGATCGCCTCTCAAATATTGATGTGAGGGTAACCTGAAACTTATTCTAATGTATTATACCATTATGTTATATCATAAAATCATTCATTTTATGATATATGACTGCCTAAGTTACACATCAGTTTTTTTGTTTTGTTGTACTTTACATGGTTCAGAGAACAGGAAAACAGTTTTTAAAACTAATGTTAACCATGGAAGACTTCTGATTTGTTGCTTGGAATTTTATCATGCATTTTTATGTTCACTGATAGAACAGTACATTTACTTCATACTTAAAGAGTATTGTATATTTTGCATAACTGTTGCAAGAAGGGACACCAATGGATGTCGTTAATGCAGAAACACCCTCTGAGCGACCCAAGCGACCATTGATTGTGTTCAGGATGGTTGCGACACGTTCAGTTAACTAAAATATACAGTATCTCACAAAAGTGAGTACACCCCTCACATTTTTGTAAATATTATATTATATCTTTTCATGTGACAACACTACAATGTAAAATACTGAGTGTACAGCCTGTATAGCAGTGTAAATTTGCTGTTCTCTTAAAAATAACTCAACACACAGCCATTAATGTCTAAACCTTGGCAACAAAAGCGAGTACATGAGTACAAGTGAAAATGTCCAAATTGGGCCCAAAGTGTCAATATTTTGTGTGGCCACGATTATTTTCCAGTACTGCCTTAACCCTCTTGAGCATGGAGTTCACAGGGTGCCACTGGAGTCCTCTTCCACTCCTCCATTTCCACATCATGGAGCTGGTGGATGTTAGAGACCTTGCGCTCCCCCACCTTCTGTTTGAGTGTCGCGATCCCGGCTCCGGACGTAGCTGGGAGGAGGACTGGCCGCGCTTCCCGAACGCCGGCCGTTCGGGACGGCGGGCAGTCCTCCTCCCGGCTGCGTCCGGAGCCGGGATCGCGACATTGAGGATGCCCCATAGATGCTCAATAGGGTTTAGGTCTGCACACATGCTTGGCCAGTCCATCACCTTTACGCTCAGCTTCTTTAGCAAGGCAGTGGTCGTCTTGGAGGTGTGTTTGGGGTCATTATCATGTTGGAAACTGCCCTGCTGCCCAGTTTCCGAAATGAACCGTAGCTCCCCAGTGCCGTCAGCACCATCTGAACCAAATAAGTTTATCTTGGTCTCATCGAACCACAGGACATGGTTCCAGTAATCCATGTCCATAGTCTGCTTGTCTTTAGCAAACTGTTTGCGGACTTTCTTCTGGCTTCCTTCTGGGACGACAGCCATGCAGACCCATTTGATGCAATGTGCGGCGTATGGTCTGAGCACTGACAGGCTGACCCCCCACCCCTTCAACCTCTGCAGCAATCATACATCTATTTCCCAAAGACAACCTCTGGATATGACGCTGAGCACGTGCACTCAAACTTCTTTGGTCGACCATGGCGAGGGTGAGTTCTTTGCCATGAGGTGTCATGTTGAACTTCCAGTGACCAGTATGAGAGAGTGTGAGAGTGATAACACCAAATATAACACACCTCCTCCCTATTCACACCTGAGACCTTGTAACACTAACGAGTCACATCACACCAGTGAGGGGAAATGGCTAATCGGACCCAATTTAGACATTTTCACTTAGGGGTGTACTCACTTTTGTTGCCAAGGTTTAGACATTAATGGCTGTGTGTTGAGTTATTTTTAACATCAAATTTACACTGTTATAAAGGCTGTACACTCACTACTTTACATTGTAGCAGAGTGTTATTTGTTCAGTGTTGTCACATGAAAAGATATAATAAAATATTTACAAAATATTTACAAAAATGTGAGGGGTGTGCTCACTTTTGTGAGATACTGTATAT
>VKOC01026172.1:0-40771 GCA_009364415.1 Spea multiplicata
CTGTCAAGCCCTTGGATGCTGGGGATATAAGGTAGGCTAGATGGGGAAGGGACCTGGGAGATTAGTAGATGAAGACGAACACGATTCTTCGTGTTGTGTGTCTTTCTTTGTGTACATTTTACCGCCACTATCTTCGCTTCTTCGGAACGAACATAAAAACGCACTCTTTGCGTTCATTTTCATGTTCGCCTGAAGACGATTGCACAAGTCTAACAACAAGACAGAAGATTAGTTTACTTTGGAGATAGTCTTCCTATGGGAATGCGCAGATTAGTCTTTTATTCATCTATTTTTTCATAAGCTTTACACTATTACAGGACCATTTTGACAAATGTCATATGAAGGGATTAGTTAAAAAATTATATAATAAATCCCTTCAATATATAATGTACCTGTGCATGTATGTATACTCTGTTACTTAATAAAAGGGATACCCCTCTAATAACTTTATTTTTTATTTTTTTGCGCAACCTGCCATGCAATCCAAAATTCTATGTTGCAGTCCCCATCGGCAAGAAAAAGGTTTAAAATTCTAAAGGCACACAGTTCAGTAATCTATCAACACTCTTTGATACTGATGTAGCTCGAAGCCCTTCGGGAATGTCATTGCCTGCTCTTGGAACAGTAAATTTAAGGTCTGCATCTCGACATAATAGGTGAGCAGACGTGTTCTGTCTAATCTATGAGTGCAAAGTCACTGATGGCTAAAATATGTGTTTAAAGGGACAGATGAGTTGGGGGCACTCGGGTCTGTGGCACCTGTACCAATACTGGTAGTAAAGGTATTTTAGTTTTGGAAACTATATAAGCATATGGAATACACTAGATACAATACTTGTATATTTATGTTGGACCTTAACAGTATTCTGGAAAATGTATATGTCACCCAAATGCATTCATTTTTCCTTAAACATCTTACATTTCTGAAAGCTTTCAAAGGTGCTATTGCAACAAATTGCACTCTCTAGCATGTTAAGCAAAACATCTCAACAAAGACGTCACTTCATTATTACATCTGGAGGTTTATTGAGATAAAGAGAGAAACTTTAAGAAGTTTGTTCAGCTTCTACAGTAACTACCTATTGGCGTCGGCTTTTGTGTCACATGACAATCAAGCGCACCTGGCAATTTCACAATTATTTTTAGATAAGGTCAGTACAGGGATCTTTAAGGGCAAGTGTTCATTGCACAGAATGAGCGGATTACAAGAGGTGTAGGGATCTGGTAAGTTCAGATATCAGAGAGCTTTATGCACAAGGACAGGAAATGTGGTGCACAAGCCTTTCACTTTCACTGAGATCCTTGTTGTAAAAGATTATAAACAAAGTAATTACAATTCAGGTTCCAAATGAAGATAATATTTCCATACTGGTTCTGCTGTCCTGCATAGCTGCCCCAATGTCACGCTTTTGAGGGCAGGGGGGATCATCCATGTGGCAAATGTTTTTGATGCACTGCTGACCACCATGAGATGCCTCTTTGCTAAGTTGGGTGCGACCACCTTAAGCCTCATCCTTCCCTGTGGTTTTTTTTTAGAAACCTATAGATCATAAAATTCAATGACTATGATTAATCTCAGACACTTCCCTTTACAGTTTAAAAACTGGCCCTACATTGGGTTAAATACACATTAACTCATTTTAGTTGTTTTAGAACATAAATGTCTATATGGTCTTGATCAGAGGTCTCCAAACTACAGCCCAGTGGGCCACATCGGGCCTGCCACAAGTTTTTCTCTGGCCTGCTGAAACTTGAGCAGAAACTTGTCCAGGCAGAGGCGTGGAGTGACAGACCTTGTTCAGGATGGAAGATAGAAGATGGAAGAGGAGAAAGGTAAGAGGTAAGGAAAAATGGGTGCTGTAAGGGCAAGTGTGACCCAGTATGTTTGTGTGTCTGGGCAGACATGTGTAAAAGCAGTGGATATATTAGGAGGCGTTTGTAAGAGAAATGTATTTGTAGATGTGTGTTTATGGGCAGGCATGTGTAAAAGCAGTTTATGTGTATATGTGAGTGTATATGGGCAGTGCATGTGTGTGTGTATGGGCAGACATGTGTAAGGGCAGTGTGTGTGTGTGTGTATGGGCAGACGTGTAAGGGCAGTGTATATGGGCAGACGTGTGTAAGGGCAGTGTATGTGTGTATAGGCATGCAGGTATGCGTAGGGCAGTGTATCTGTAAGGGCAGTGTATGCATGTGTGTGTATATATGCTTGCTCGCCAGACTAAGAGCAGCTAGCCCTCCCTTGCATGTACATACATAAAGAATAAATCATAATACTTTTGGTTCTATTGATTCATCCTCACATCATGTTGTTTTTGGTTATTTGGGGGAGTAGGGGCCCCAGTGCTCTGCCCAGGGCCAACAGTGCTGTTAAAATGCCCCTGGGCATCTCTCTACACACACACACACAATCTAACCTCTTACACATACATAGATTTACACAAAGCCACTCAAACATGATACATTTGCACATACATACACATCCTCACAGCCACTCCAACGCAGAATATTTGCACATACAGTGCATCCACATATAGCCACCCCAACACTATACACTTACATATACATACATGCATATTTTTTAATTAAAATTGAAGATCTTGTTAGGATATTTATTTTTAAAAAATCTTATTGGCATTTCTGTTGATCTGTTTCTCGGTTGAGCTACAACTGCAATGCAGGGTTTTCATGTGATATTCCGTTGATTTCTGTTTCCTGGTGGTACTATTTTTGATATTTTATCTATGAAATGCAGATGTAAGAACAATATCTTTTCTCTGTAATTGTTACATTTCTCACATCTTGTTATGAATCATATCATGCTGATTACCCCAAAAAGATCCAAAGAAAATATATTCATTTTGAAAACTGATTTCTTTTCTTTGTCTTGTGAAAAAATTGTGTGGAGTTCGCTCCTGTTCTCCTCTAGTAGTTGGCAAACATGTTTCCACGATCTATGATACAAACTGAGCAGCCAGTCCGTAATTGGGTTATCAGTTACGTGAATACTTGGAAATGCCGTGTTCTAATACACCAATAAAATACATTCAAATTCTGGTTTTAAAATAATGTAATAGGAAAACAAAATAATACAGCACTGCAACTATTTTCCCATTTTATATTCATCAAACTGGTTTTCAAGTCTGCTTTGCCTTATTGCCTTGATTAGTGTTTAAAAATATAGTCCAAATTATTATTGCTAATGGTTCCCCCAATATAAATAGCAAATTTTGAAAACAAATGTTATAATCAAAATATGTATAAAAGTCCATGGAACTACTATAAGAAATCCTTTCTCACTAAAGCTGAGGTGCTGAGACTGTTGAGACTTCAAAGTGTATGCGCCCAATAGGAATAATGGAAAAAAATCATTTTATAGACATGCCTCCCCCCAAAAAAAACAAAAAATCAAAAAGCCCAGCAAGGCAAACTGACCACAAAAGATGACAACATTAATCTAACCTTCTGTGGACTAACCGCAAAATGATGTCCTAACTAATTATGGAACTGGTGTAAATGTCCATGCAAATGCCAATTTAAATTCCATAAAAATCTTCATAGATCCTAGAACCGCTCAATGTAGATTAACCCGTTAATTCTATATACTTTTTTCCTGTCTATGAACAGATTTCACTCGTGACTGGGCTACTTACAAGAACATGCTAACCATATATCAAATAGTATAAGTTCCTTAAAATATATATACAATGTTTAAGTAGATAATCTGAACGGCTGCTTTACACAAGAAAGTCTTACACTATAATATTGTGTATTGTATATTCCGCACACACCATTGCCGTTCCCTCAAGTTATGACAAGGTTATTCGGACATCGATGCATTAATGCTACAGTTTAAAAGCAGCTAATTTTTTTTCTCCAAGCTTGACGTCAAGTTTGTTGTCACAATAGACAAGACTTGAATATTCCCAGAGCATAGACTGCAGGTTTTGGAGCATCACGAAGCACAGTCTAAAAAAAACAAAGTCACCCGTAGAAGAAGATATTCAGCAAAAAATGTATCAGCTAAATAAAGGCTAGACAGTGCTTTGCTAATCATCTAGAATGCTACAAGCTGTCGTACTCGACTGAGCACACTATCAACTTAGATGGGGTTTTTTTGCTTTGCGTTTGATTCTCAAGGTTAAGAGAAGAACTCTGCAGTCATAGAAGCTTATGTAGAAAGAATATCTTAGTGGAACAATAATACCGCAATAAAATGTATCACAGCCTATGAGACAGAATTCTAAAGCTGCAGCTCATAACAATTTTTCTTTTCAAATCTCCGTTTTAACGTCGGTTAGTTGCTAACTAAAGTGACAAAATGTAAGCATGTTACATGTATTACTAGCTGTCATTTTTTTTCTTCGGCTATAGGATGAGAAAAGGAAAGGATATTTCTAAAGCTGTTATTTTTTTTTTTTAAAAAAAGAAATCCTAGTGATGGTAATATTTTTTATCATTTCATTGTCCTGCGGTCTATATTTCCAGAAGATGAAAAAAAACAGAAGACCTTCTAACGTGACATAGACAGGAAAGAAAACAACATAAGATCTCTCTGTATATTCAGAATCAAATTAGTAAGAAACTTAAGACTACAGATAGATGGTTTTTAATGAGTCTTTGTTTATTCTACACGTAAAGATATGAAAAAATTGCAGTATTTACCGTCTATTATTGCTGCATGCAATTCAGAAACACTGAAGGACGATACAGGAGCCACTTTAGCAGAATGTTTCTTCATCATGTGTGAAGTTTCGGGGGGTTTGTTCTGCTGCCTGATTTCACACGCTTGGTTTCACTTCTCCTGCAGCCCCGGCATTGCTTCCTATGAAGGAGTTTGCAATCACACTGCCTGGTACCTGGATGTCGTTTTGGAGATGCAGTGGTGAGCTTGGAGTCCTGATTCGCTGTTTCCCTGGGAAACCATTTGCAACACATTCAAACAATTCTTGACCTATGCCAGCACTTACGAGCGTTCAATTGTTAGGCTCAGCAGATAGTGTGCCAGACGTATTAAGCAATCCCACCTTTTTCCCCCCACTATCACATAAAGCAGTTCACCTGGCTAATGGCGTTGTTTTTGCATAAATATCACACGTGAGTCGATAAACAACAAATGGCGTGTCCTCAAACAGACATAAATACCCTGTTTGTCCAAGCAACACCTCAGAACCAAATACTCAGAACCTGCATAATATGCTACCTTGCAAAGTTCTATTTCTTAACATGGCAATCCCCTTCAAGTATAAGGAGAGTATAGAGGCTGATGGGATATTCTGTATGAAATCTCTTTTGCTGTCTAAGAAGCCTGTAGCATTTTGCTCTGTGATGCGTTTCAAGCCCTTCTGGCAACAAAAGACGATATGGAGTGCCATTGTGTCAATAACAGAGTGAGACCCATTGTAATCTCTTATGCTCTAATATGCTAATGTCACAATTGGTACTACAGGCAGCCTAAATTAAAATTCAGCAGCTGCAAAATAACTCTATACACTCAGCGGTGTGTGAGATTCTGCTGGCTGCTTATTATTTTCTGTTACAGAACCAATTCATTCGTTCAAACACTAGCTCAATCTAATGACTGATCAGTAAGGAGTTTTTATACACAGTGGAGACGGAAAAATCTGCTCAAATCATATTTTTTGTCTGGATGTTTGGTTTTTGTGTTTTTTATTTTATTTTACGGCAAACCAAATATATATATGTTTCAGAAAATCAGTTTGTAGAGTAAAATGAAGACGATTAACCAGAATCATATTTAGATTGGAATTATTTCTCTCTGATTTGGTTCGGTAGATCAGTTGTTGCTTTTTACAGAACTTAGATTAATTCTAATATTAATACAATTACGTGTGAAATCGGAATATATTTTAGATATTTACTAAAAGTGATAAAAGTGAATAGGTTTCAGCATGAAAAAGAACTGCAAAATAGTTTTATTTTACAGCCGGTTATACATAAAATTTGCACAGTCCCACAATTCTTCTAGGTACACTTGCACAAAGTCAGGGGTTTTGTAGATATATAGTTAGGTGTATCATCAATTTAATATGTAGGTTGAAACACATCTGTGAGGAACAGCCAAACTCACTAACAAGGTAAGGTTGCTAAGGTAGTTTAATGTCAAAAGTCATTCACCATGACTGAGCACAGCAACAAGACATAAGGTCTGCATCAGCAAGGTTTCTCCCAGGCAGACATCTAAAGGCAGACAGGGGTTTACAGATGTTTAGTCCAAACTCTTCTGAAGAAGCACAAAGAAACGGCGATGTTGGGGACCGTAGACGCAATTGTCGGCCAATAAATCTTATTGCAGCAGATGAATGACACATCATGCTTACTTCCCTTTGCAATCGGAAGATGTCCAGCGTTGGCAGAAAACAGTGGGACTCTGGTATGCTCATGTACTGTCCAGAGAAGTCTGATCAGGAGTGGTCTTCATGGAAGACTTGCAGCCAAAAAGTCATAGCTCCAACATGGAAACAAGACCAAGTGACTATTCATGAAAACGCAGGGACTCGGGTGCAGAAAATTTGCAGCAGCCGCTCTAGACTGATAATTCAAAATATAAATTATACTTGGTTATGGCAGCAGACAATTTGTTCACCAAAGACCTGGAGAGTGATACAATAGTGTTTGGAGGCAACAGTGGAGCATGCTAGAGGGTCTTTGCAAGTTTAATATTCCATTTATGCTAATAGAGTTGGGGATTTGGTTCGAATGAATGGTCTCCTCGATGCTGAGAAGTACAAGCAGATACTTATCAATCATGCAATACCATGAGGGGGTCATCTGATTGCTTCACGCTGTGTTGGGAGCCTCATGCTCCCAACACAGGAGTTGATGGTAAGTGACCTACCAAAGGGGGGTAGGGAGGGAGTGAGTAGATTGTGAGAAGGGGGGAGAAACTGCGTAGTGAGAAGGGGGGTAGGGAGGGAGAGGGTAGATCGTGAGAAGGAGGTAGGGAGGGAGTGGGTAGATCGTGAGAAGGGGTAGGGGAGGAGAGGTAGATCGTGAGAAGGGAGAGGGTAGATCATGAGAAGGGGAGTAGGAAGGAGAGGGTAGATCGTAAGAAGGGGTAGAGGAGAGGGTAGACGTGAGAAGGGGGGTAGGGAGGAGAGGGTAGATAGTGAGAAGGGGGGGTAGGGAAGGAGAGGGTAGGGAAGGAGAGGGACCCTTAACAGATTCTCGCACTGGGGCCCTGAGGTTTCTAGTTACGCCCCTGATTGCCCCATATTTATTCTGCAGCATGTCAACAACCCCAAATATAAAGTCATTAAGAACTATCTTCAGGGTAAAGATGACTTTATATATACTCTGTTTGGAGTCTGGGTTTGGCAGATTTTTTGGACAATGCAATGCTTCCAACTTGAATGCCGTTTGGGGAATGACATCTTTAATTCCAGCATAACTGTGCCCCAGTGCACAAAGGAAGGTCCATAAAGACATAGTTGGATAAGTTTGGTGTGGAATAATTTGACTGGCCCACACAGAGCCCTGACCTCAACCCCATCGAACATCATTGGGATCAACTGGAACGGAAATTGTGAGCCAGACCTTCTTATCCAGCATTAGTACCTGACCTCGAAAATGCTCTAATGTATAAATGGGCAAAAATTTGCACAGAAACACTCCCAAATTTGTGGAAAGCCTTTCCAGAATGGAGTGGAAGCCGTTATAGCTGCAATGGGGGGGGGGCAACTACATATTAATATTTATGTATTTAGAATGCAATGTCATAAAAATACCTGTGGGTGTAATGGTCAGGTGTCCCAATACTTTTGTCCATATCGTGTATATATGTATAATGTATATCTTAGAGGAAAGAGAGGGAGATGTGATAGAAACATATACATAGGGACTGGACAAAATACAGTTAATTTCAGAGAAGGAACTGTAGAGGTTTAGAGTACATACATATCAGAGATTTCGATGTAATGTAAAGACTTTAAAAAGAGGGTGGTGAATAAATTGAGCTCTCAAAGATTATATTATAGAATAAAATATTTTTGGTTTCTAATAAAACAGCGCTTAGCGTATACTGAATTATAAGAAGGTTGTTTTCTATAGCAATCTGCCACTTCCAGCTTCTCGAATAACACATTATATTCCATTGACAACTTTCATTTTCTTTTCATTTTGTTTCAAGTGTTTTTACTAATTGTTCAACCCTAATGATAGTGTCAGTTTTATTTGACAATCAATATCAAACACATGTCAATTTGTATTTAATGTCTTCAAATGTCTACCAAATATTTTATTAATATTAGATAGCGTATTTTTTTATTTAACATCCCCTCTGGCACATAGGAATTTAAAACTAAATCATTAAAGTGCTGGTTTAGTCTGTGCTGTACAGCAGGAAAAACCTGTAACAAGCATTTTTATTTTAACATTTAGACACAAGCAGTTTCATAACTGCTCTGGATACCAGCTGTTTAAAATATCATCAAAAATAGTCCTCTAGTGGTTCAAGTCTCATCCCCATCCCAGGTTGCCATTAAATCCATCCTGACTCGGGGTACATAAATCATAACAAACACAATAGCAGTTAACAATGCAGACACTTACTAAGTATGAAAATAGAATATGCAAAAAAACCAAACATATATATATAGATGATCAGCGTAGGACACAATGGGTATCAAAACACAAGTGAAGACAAAGGTGAAGATCTACATGTTTCCTTTATTACAAATTCTATCAAATACATCGATATCTTGGAAGATTTTTTTATTGAAAGATACAATATTGGCCTTCTCTGTCCGTTACTGACTCCTCAAGTCTAGTTTAGATATTTGTACCCAGAAATTGTCTTCTTCTGCATCTGGGCCCAATCCCTTGTATTGTGATACAAGGGGTTGGGCCCAGATGCAGAAGAAGACAATTTCTGGGTACAAATATCTAAACCAGTACATTACTACATTACTACAGGGACATATCTTATTATCACCCAATATTCTATTAGTTTCCCAGTATATTTTTTGTCTTTCTCTTTACTAGACCCTCACCTACTGAAACATGTAGCTTTTGTGTGCTCAAAGAAAGGCAAGAGTTGGAATTGTCAACTGGGTTTCCGGTATGTCTCTATGGTTAGCAGAAAGTTCTGAATTTTATATAACACTAGTGAGACGCCACTCTTTTATCTACGTCTGCAAGAGAGAAATGAATGGCTTAATGACTCCGGTGTTCAGACTAAACCCGTTATCTGCATTTCAATGCATGTGGGGATTTGCACCCCATTGCAATTTTTCAGCAACAGTTGTCCCTCCCTACAATTTTGTCTGGAAAACTAGTCTGACACCATTAATGTTGTTTACAGTTTACAAAAAGCAAACTCATATCTCTGATTACATTTAGTGTCCTCAGTGATTGACAATCTACGTTATCTCATCATGGTAACGGCTTAAAAGACAGAAGCATAATCAAAAAGATATTTCAAGTAACAAATTTATAATCCACAAAAAACAGCTTCTGAAATATAACGCCATGTTTTGTTTGCAAACTAAAAAAAACATCCTTAAAGCATGAAGAATATTTAAATTATATCTTCCCAACATTTTGCATCATTTATAACCATTTGTATTGTTTTAGTAATTTGTAAAAATAGTATTTACTTTACCTGGTTTTGCTTCTGCACATTTAGTGCTAGGTAGTTCTATCATTATGATTTTGGTTTGTAAAGATTAATTGCCAAGCAAGTGCAAGCTTAACCTACACAGAGCAACACTACAGGACAAGACATTGGCCATGGCAAGGTTTATAGGGCACTGCATACTCACTACAGCTCCCCTGTAAAAGGTTTAAGAGCGCTCTACAACCCTGCCTAGGGCTTGAGGAATCCTAATCCCACTCTGGTTGGTCCCATATTCCTTTTATTTTAATTTTTATTATTAAAGAGGACTAAAACATTTGGTTGCCTGCTATTCCTTTATGTTATATTCTTACAGTAAGTGGAGTTGTTTTATTGACTATTGGTAGTATTTGAGAGTATTTTGGGAGTATTTTGATTTATATATATACATATGTTACAGCACCCAGATGCCTATTAACTGAGACTCCTGGCGAGTCACAAGAATATGACTCAATAATGATAAGAGAGTGAGTATTTGTGTGTCTATGTCGGGTAGAGTGAGTGTGTATGTTAGTATATGTTATTGGAGTGTATTGGAGTAAGTCTATGGAGTTAGCACGTGTGTGTGTGTGAGAGTGTGTATCTTTGTTACTATATGGTGTTAGAGTGTGTGTATTAGTGTATAGTGTTAGCATCAATGAGTGTATTTTATGTTAGCATGTATGGATGGATATTAGCATGTGTGTGTTAGTATATGGTGTTAAAGTGTGTGTATTACAGTATGGTGTTAGCATGTGTTAGAGTGTGGTGTAAGTATGAGGGTACGCATCAGTGTATGATGCTAGAGTGTCAGGGCTGGAACTAGGGTTAGTAGTGAGAGGGGCAGGAGCGATGTAGTAAGTGTGTGCATGTGTAAGTGTATGGTGTTAAGAGGGAGTGGGTGTCAGAACGTGTTAGTAAATGCATGGGTTTTTGGTTATGGGGAGGGGTGAAGAAACCCAGACTCATCCCTGTGTCCTGTTAAACTCCTGAATCTGTAATGGATCCTGAACTGTATATACTGTCCTCCTGGTATCATAATCCTCAGCTTTACCACAATCTGTCCTGTTCATAATCCTCAACCTTACCACAATCTGTCCTGTTCCTACCTGATTTCCTCTAGCTGCTAGATAATATTTTTTTCCAGAGACACTGTTGTCCCTTCTGTATAGATTAACTTGAAGCATCATCTAAAAAAGGTTAATAATTATAGAAAGACTCCATCAAGAAATATTAGGTACTCAACTTTCAAAAACAAGCAATTTATCAGCTTTATTGATTTCTTCAGTGTCATTAAATTCTGTAATGTAGTTGCAAATATTTATCTGGCGCATGTCTACATTTCTGCACAATATAAATGCCTACTATATTGGTTGGACGACTGTCACCACCCTCACTATGGAGTACCAATAAACTGCACTTTGTTGTCTAGCCATAGAGCTTTTTTCCTGGTTTGACATGCACTTCTTTAATATGATGTTTTGTTACAGACTTTATATGACCCATGTGCATTATTGAGCAATTAAACTGAAGTTTGTAATCCAATGCCCATTCTTCTAATGTACCAATGTAATTTACCATTTGGCTTACCCCCCTCAGGCATGTCTAGCTTCGAGATCTCTGTAAAATAACTAATAAAAAATAGAGAAAGTCTTAGCATAGGCTCATGAGGAACCCTGCTTAGTACTTGTGTCTTGACATCCATTAATGTACTCAGTACATAGTACTGCACACCCATGGTTTATGATGTGCCACTAAGATAGACTTTTCGCTTTCTACACAATTTTGGCATAGGATCTGTTCAACGTGTTTTTATATGTATGAGGGATTATATATACAGAGGTGTACATAAACTTGTTGATAATATTTCTAAAACATGATGAGTCCTCATTAAAGAAACACTGATATTATTTGACTCACATAATGACAGATTTAAGTGTTTAACAACACACAAGGGTGTGTGATTAACAGGGATTAATTATGGCTCGAGTGAGTGGTAAGCAGAAAAGCATTATCACAAGAGCATAGTGCAATAATTCCCTATAATTAAACATCCCTCAGGTGCTTCTATATTTCTGAGCTCTGTGCAGATATGCAAATGCTTCTAATTGAGAACAAATAAGAAAAAAAACCCTCTGTCCTGATGAAGAAGCACTTACAATTTAGTGAAACTCTGAAAAAGGAAACATATCTTGTATGTCCATTTTTATAGTCTACAAGGGCTGTGTGCAGGGCCAGACTGGGGATAACAAGGTAGTCCTGACACTTTAAATTGACTTAAGAGCGGCTAACAGTTGGATATAAAAGGCCACATGCTACATCCCTATGCTCATGTAGCGTGCAGACGGCCAGGCATATGCAGCCGATGGCATCACCAGGCCTGGTTGTGTGCCCTTCTCTTTGCTGTCTACATCACGGCATACACAAGTAAAATGAAAAAACAAGCGCTTGTTTTGTATTGTGACATTGTTTTTTAAAATGGAAATTATAAATTATATGTTTATATGTGTGTGTAAGGGCAGTGCATGTGTATATGTGTGTGTAAGGGCACTGTACGTGTATATGTATGTTTATTGGCAGGTGTGTGTAAAGGCACTATGTATGGAGAGGCGTGTGTAAGGGCATGGTATGTGTATATGTGTGTTTATGAGCAGCAGTGTGTGTAAGGGCAGATGTTATTGTGGTTGTAAGGGCAGAGTATATATGTGTGTATGGACATAAATTATATGTTTATATGTGTGTGTAAGGGCAGTGCATGTGTATATGTGTGTGTAAGGGCACTGTACGTGTATATGTATGTTTATTGGCAGGTGTGTGTAAAGGCACTATGTATGGAGAGGCGTGTGTAAGGGCATGGTATGTGTATATGTGTGTGTAAGGGCAGAGTATATATGTGTGTATGGACAGGTGTGTAAGGGTAGTGTATGTCTATATGTGTGTGTGTGTAAGAACAGTGTAGGTGTGTGTAAGGGTCCTGGGAGGGAGGCTAACACAAGCCTTTTTTAATTAAAAAACATAAATCTCTGCTGTTGACTACTCTTCCAATGATACTCAGTCAGCATTATGGTGGACTCATGGCTGGCTGAGAATCATAGGAATTGTAGTTCACAGCTAGCATCTTCAGCTTTACTGTTGACTGCACTAACCATGATGCTCAGCCAGCAGCATGGAAGCAGGATGTCTGGCTAAGCCTAATGTGAACTGTAGTTAACAACAGATGATATGACAGGTGTTAGTTGTGAATTTAAACTCCCACGATGCCTAGTCATGTGGACACCTGACTGGCTGAGCATCATGGGAATTGTAATTCACAGCTAACATCTACTGTTAACTGCACTTCCCATGATGCCCAGCCAGCATCATGGAAGTAGTATGTCTGGTTGAGCCTCATGGGAATTCGATGTGTTCTTTATTTTTAATACGCATGACTGTGCTGACAAAAATGTTTTAAGTAGCGATGCAAGCGCGCCATTGTAAAGTGCAATTGTATTGATGAGTTCCGCGAGAGCGATTACATTTTGAAATGTTGTGAGCTATGCAATAACAACAGTATTAAGGTGGCTCAGGGTAATGGGATCTATAGAAAAAAAAGTCAGGGGGCAGCTGGGGCATTAAAATGTATATCAGGAATGACCTAGTGCTTTTAGAGCACTCAGTATCCAAAAGTAATATTCAATGAAAAATGTTCCCTGGTGCACTGCCTCTTCCACTTTGGTAACATGGTTAATCTTTTAGGGACAGATGCTTAAGTGACATGCAATTCACATAGAAACAGATGCAAAATGAAGCATACGGCAGAGACAAGCGTCACTGTGGAGCGTGTTTCTACAAGTAAATAGAGTGCTGGTAAATGGGGGATTCTGCATTAAAGTGCATACGATCACTGGATTATCCCTTTAAGAACAAGTGTCAGATGTGGTAAATTATTGAACTCTGATATTGTCTGCTTGCAAGCATATGATAAATCAAAAGACTAGGAGCTTGGGGGTGTGTTTGTAAGCATTTCATAAAATGTGGGAAGCAGTGGAGTTTGCGACGGACTCCATGAAGCCTGTGAGGAGGTAAATGTCTAACTAAGACTCCTTTGAGAATAGAGGTGATAGACGTACTGTAAGACTTGTGATATCTGAACAATTTCAAAGGGGAAGCAGGATTCTACATTGCACAGATATGTCATTCTCCATTTTATAAAATCACGCGAAAGTACTTGAGAGATCTCACATTCTCTCAGATATCTTTTCTATATTTTGCACTGAAAATTGGCAGAATATTTTCAGTGTTAACATATTTAATGGTTCTTGTATAACATTGCACATAAAGTTCGGTTATGTCCGTGTATCTGTTTTCTGGTTTTGCTTTTCTTTGTTACAAGTGCTGCATTTAAAGGTATAAAGGGTAATGAAAGACAAACAAAAAGGACACATTTAATATAACACTCCTCTACGGCTGTGTTATATATTGTGTAAGCTTGCATGCAGGGCCATCTTTAACGGTTCGTCTTTGTCTGTCGGTTCTAGTTTTCTCATTCCCCTTTGAATATATGGACTGTAAGAAGCTCTACGTAAATCATTGGTGCTATATAAATAAAAGATCATAATAATAGCAGCTGTATTCCCATTTGGGTTTGGAAACTGCTTATTCGATAAACCAACAGGAGCTGCTGTCTTGTATGAAAGTCAAATGAAAGTAGGCAAGATCTATAATTTTTTACATACAAACTGAACATTTCCAAACATACTTATTTAAATAAGGTGGACTCATGCTAACACTTGGGGCGGCAGAGGGGTATTTGTTTACTTAAACTATCTTATTGTAATTATTTGAGCAATATTAATTTTAAATGAACAGACAATTTAATTTGTAATGATGTATAGCCAAAGTTAGCAGGGCCAGCATATCTGTTTGTTAATATAGACATTATTTTAGAATCAGGGGACTGCCACCCGCTAGGCCATGATACATCACAGGGACACAGGGAGGGTATAGGGATGTATAATCTTTATGTGACACTTTGATCTGTTATGAAACGAGACTAAAAAAAGTTAAAACTATATACACAAGAAAAACGGCGTCTTAGAGGGGATATGATAACATTATATAAATATATGCAGGGCCAATATAACGAGCTCTTCAGTGACCTGTTCATTAACAGAAATATACAAAGAACAAGAGGTCACCCTCTGAGACTGGAAGAGCGCATGTTTCATAGACGACAAAGGAATAGACGAAAGGGATTCTATACAGTGAGGACAATAAAGGTATGAAATTCACTGCCAAGGGAGGTGGTGTTATCTAATACATTAGATACCTTCAAAAGGGGTCTGGATATTTATTTAGAAAGGCATGCCATACAGGGCTATAAATACAATTAATATTTTAGAGCGTCTTAATCCAAGGAGAAATCCGATTGCCTTTTGGAGTCAAGAAGGAATTTTTTGGCAGAATTCCAAGTAGCTTAATTAGGGTATTTTGCCTTCTTTTTGATCAAGAGTCGGAAGGTTAGGTAGAATGGTTGAACTTGATGGACTTAGGTCTTTTTTCAACCTTATGTACTATGTAACTATGTAACTATGTAGATACATAATATATTTTATTGACACAATTTGATTTCTAAAAAAAATTCTGTTGCCTATAAACACATAACTGCGTTATTTAGGGCCGTAGAACCCAGTGCCACACTCAAACCCAGCTTCAACCATTCCGATTACCAGTGAGGGACTGAACCACCTGAAAGCTCGGTAGGTATGAGTTATGCTTTGTTCAGGCTGATTTTATTTGCATCTTATTCACTGATGCAAATCAATTTACCTTCTGCTTTCTACTAAAAGTTCCAGATCATAGTATCAGAACAATTTTTTCAACTAGAATCACTTGGGAAAAGGGCCCTACAATAAGATGTTTTGGTGTCCCAAAGCTCATTAAACTAGCTAATAGCTATTTACTGCGACCTTGTTAGGTAAGAGGCACCTGTGACCCCAGAGAGCCCAGCTTCATGGTTTTGTAGATTAGTAATTCCTGTGCATAGACAATTTCAAAGTCAAGTTTGCATCGAACCCAGTGCAGGCCCCCCAACTGTCCCGATTGAGGTGGGCATGATTTTGGGACACTGTCCCGCAGTCCCGCCTGTCCCTACCGCTGTCCCGCTTTGTGTCCCATGGGCACAGAAATTGTGCAATGTGATGCCCGCCTCCAATTGCCAGACAAAATTCTTTAAGCATAAGCAGCCGGCTTGTGTGCTGTGCCGCTTCTGCTTCAGTGAGGCTCTTGGAGTGAGGCGGTGCGACACTGGAGGGGGCGGGCTCACGGAGTCAATAGAGTTCCGCGTCAGTCACGTGGAGCAGGCGGGAAAGTCAGAAAAAAGGTAGCTGGCTGGGGTGCAAACTCAAAGCGATGGGGGCAATGATACGCAATAGGGAAATGGCTGGGGCATTATATTGCCGGGTGAGCACTGCTTCTCCGGTTCTCTGGGTCAAGACCTCCGGGTCGCGGGAGCCTGGCCTTGACACGTCCCGCTCACCGCCTATTTTCCATTTAAATGGAGGTGTTTCCCGCTGCCGTCAGCGGGAACTCCCCCGATGTCAGCGGGCAGTCCTAGCCGCGTCTCGCAAGGTAGCCGGAGCCCAGAAGTTCCCAGGTATGTATATAAATCAAGACTAAAGGGGCTGCTGGCTGGGGGCATACATACACAGTGGGGGAAGGCAAGGGACACAAGCTTGTGGGGGCATTAATACACAAGGGGGGCTGGCTAGGGGTATAAATACACAATGGGGGACTGGCTGTGGACAACACACAAGGGGGCTAGCATGGGGCATGAAAACATAATAGAGGCCTGGCTGGCAGGCAGGTTGTGGGGTCACCAATACACAAGAGTGCAGCTGGGGCCAATAAATGATAAATTAATACTAAAGGGAGGGGCTAGCTGAGAGAGATTCACAAGGGGGCAATAATAATGTGGTATTCTGTTATCGTTAAGGAACAATTTAATATATTTTTAAAAGAATGGGACTGAGACTAACATTAGAATTTTTTTTTCTAATCCTAAAAAAAAATATCTTCTGCTGTGGACTACTCTTCCAATAATGCTTAGCCGGCATCATGGTGGACACCTGGCTGGCTGAGCATCATGGGAATTGTTGTTCACAGCTAAGATCTGCAACTTTAACAACTGTTAACTGCATTTCCCATGATGCTCAGCCAGCTTGGGTGTGCTATCTGGGTGCTGGCTGGGCCATTGCCTGGATGGGCAATCTGGATGTTTGGCAGGACCTGTGGGTGCAAAGTGGTGCTTTGGAAAGTTTTGTTGTTGCGATCAGGTACTGTGGGTGTAAGGGATGTGAGGACAATAATGTAAGGAGGGCAGAAGAAAGCGAGTGAGATAGATAATGCATGTTATTGTGTGATATTATCTGGCTGGGGCTCTGATATAGATAATGCATGTTACTGTGTGATATTACCTGGCTGGTGCTCTGATATAGATAATGCATGTTACTGTGTGATATTACCTGGCTAGGGCTCTGATATATGATAATCCATGTTACTGTGCGATATTACATGGCTTGGGCTTTAATATAGATAATGCATGTTACTATGCGATATTACCTGCCTAGGGCTCCAATATATGATAATGTATGTTACTGTACGATGTTACCTGGCTAGTGCTCTGATATATGATAATGCATGTTACTGTGCGATGTTACCTGGCTAGGGATCTGATATAGAAAATGCATGTTACTGCGCGATATTACCTGGCTAGGGCTCTGATATATGATAATGCATGTTACTGTGTGATATTACCTGGCTGGTGCGCTGATATAGAAAAAGCATTTTGCTGAGAAATATTTTCAGCGTTAGTAGCATGGATTAGTACCAGTGTTAAGGCTGATCTGCCTTTGCTGTTGTATTAGATTAATTTAAATATATATATTTTAATAAATTGGTTTGGTTGAATTCAATGTGTTGGTTATTTTTAATATGCATGACTGTGCTGACAAAAAAAGTGTCCCTCTTTCACTTTTTGAATTGTTGGGAGGTATGGCAGTGTAGTTCTATGTGGGGACACCTTCTGCAAAAATTAAGTTAAAAGAGGGAAGAAAGGTGTGTTTTCCTAGCACTAAATGACTTGTTTATTTTTTTTAGTAGCTAAGCATTAACAAAGTTATTTGCATCAAACTGAGCAATATATAGGCATATACATCAGTGTATTAATTGCACTTATACATATACCTTAAATGATACGAAACTTGCAACGCTCAGGTGCTCAATATTTCACTTGAGACATTCTTCTTACCTGCCACTAGGTGGACATGTTGCCCTTTATCAGGTTACAAAGTTAAACAGCACAAAGATTAACAAGAACAGTGAAAATCTACATACTGTTAAATATGTGGCACATGAGAAATGAAAGATGAACATCATACCAAAATGAGATTAATTAGTAAAAAGAATTAGACTACTCTAGTTTACACAGCTGCTAAATTGGACCTGGGGGCAGTAAGTAGACGGCCTAATTTTTATGAAAAGCATTATGTCAGTTTCCCATTAGACCATGTAAAATCTAACAACCAGGGTTCCATAAGACTTATGCGTCTCTTTTCTTATATTCATTATTGTCTGTACAGAGCTGCAGAATCTGTATAAATAAAAGCAAATAATACCATATTAGTTTTTATGGCTAAATATTTGACACTTCATATTTCTTGTATTTGAATAACTACAAATCTTGGAAGATAGATGTCCCACTCAATCATAGCCAATCATTGGGTGCGTTAAACCAATATATGTATGCTGTACATGATGTCTAAAGTCTTAGCACATACATCAGCTGGATTTTACAGGTTAATAAAGACATACATATTTGATCCATAACACTCATCTCTTATTGTAACGATGCCTGCTATGTCATGCACTAAACATCAGTAATGAATATTTACAAACACATTGAATATTTACAAACACACGTAAATAACGCAAAATACACCGTACATGGAAAATAGTTGTTGCCCAGTTACGTCTTAAAGACAATGAAATATTGGAAATAGTATTATCTCTGCAGTCGTCTGTTTCAGGCGGCTCATTCACTTCCCTGAAATACAGCACTGTTTGTTTCCAAATCCCTCCCCTATGCAACATATCGGTGGCCAATCACTAAGCCGGCACTAAAGAAGCATGCACCAGTAATTATTCATTCTGAGTCCCCTTGTATAGGCTGTGTGCATTTTATTCTGGATATCCTGTCTTTGACAGTCAGCCAGAGAGGTATTTGACACATTACAAAATATCTGGTACCTAAAGGGTTAAATGTGTTATAAAGTACTAACACATTTTAAAGTAGTTTATTTTAAAAAATGGTGGTTAAGATGATGTATGAGAATGAGAAGTATTATTTTGTGCCAACAGGCGAAAAGTGATTGATAGACAAGTGTCTGGCTCACAATTTCATCCCAAAGGTGTTCGATGAGGTTGAGGTCAGAGCTTTGCGTGGCCGGTCAAGTTCTTCCACACCAAACTCATCCCAACCATGTCTTTATGGATCTTGCTTTGTGCACCACTATATGGGCAAAAGTATTGGGACACACCTTTTAATGATTGAAATTAGTGAATGGAAATTTGAATGCTTCAGCAAAGCAATGAACAATGCTATGCTTCCAACTTGCTGGGAGGTCCTTCTCTATTTCAGCATGACTTTGCCCCAGCGCACAAAGCAAGATCCATAAAGACAGGGTTGGATGAGTTTGTTGTGGAAGAACTTCACTGGCCATACAGAGCCTTGACCTCAACCCATCCAACGCCTTTGGGATGAACTGGAGTGGAGATTGGAAGTCAGGCCTTCTTGTCAAACACCAGTGCCTGCCTGACCTCACAAATGTTCTACTGGATGAATGGGGAAAAAGCCGACAGAAAGACTCCGGAATCTTGTGGAAAGCCTTCCCAGAAAACGTTATAGCTGCAAATGGTGTAATGGTCAGGTGTCCCAATATTTTTGTCCATAAAGTGAATCTAGTCTCCCTTGATTTATGTACTTAAAAAAAACCCCACACCTAACATTTTTACTTTTCCCTACAACACAACAACACTGTTAAAAATATGAATGCCACTTCGTATATACTTACAAGCACAGAAGCCCTCTTCTTGTTGGCCTTCACTTGAACATCCTTTTAAAAGCTAAGGTTCTATGGGATTTATTTATTCACTGAATCTAAGTTTGCAGAAAAGCTGCAACTTCACCAACCTTAATGTGTACTGGGAAGTGGCAACCATGGCTAGTCTGTTTAACAGGAAGGACTGAGCTGGCTTTGCATACTACATGGATCAATCGGTAAAGTGATTCCCAAGAAATATCACTGATTCATGTGTTTATTATATGGGACTAACCAAGCTCACCTAGAAGGAGGTGGTAATACATAGAAAAGCTTCTGCAGCCCTTCTGGAAACTATCTTTAGTGAATATCCCCAGACTGTAGCAAGTGTATGAAGTGGGGTGTTTCTGAAGCAACCATGGACCAATACTTATTTGGAATGGGCTGCTCTTGTCACTTTGTCACTTTGAATCTCGCTAGGTAAAAGGTAGACACAAGGCCTGGATTTCAATGCCATTAATGTATACAATACACCAACTGATGTTCACTTGAGGGGCTGTGTCAATGAACAGTCTCTCTGATGGAAGGCACGTGAAATTGCAAATTAGTTTGATACGAGTTCAAGCAAATTCCAGAATTTATTTTTCTTGTCCGTTGTTGTATGATCAGAGACATTGATCTGTCATTGTCCTTGACTTTTTGCCATTTTGATTTCCATTGCCTTTTATTTGATGCTGTGAGTCATACAAGACAAGAATGTGTTGGTTAGTCTGTTTATTTGTCAGTTTCATAAGTTTTGACAATGTTATTAAAACCATGTGTACAATCTGGTATCATACCCAATAAACAGGTCTGAGGTATTACATTGTCTAATGTGGTTAATCAGAACTAAAAAAGAAAAGAGAAAAGACAAAAAAATAGTATTTTTTTAGCTTAATTGGGCAGCTAGAATATATCAGAGAAAATTGGGTAGCCCAAGGCCTCTTGACAATGTGAGGAGGTGGATTTACTGATCTGAGTAAATGAAGACGTCAATTTGGTGCTGTAGAGTTTTTAGGTCTGAGGAACAGATAGCTATTGGCAAGAGGTATAACAATCTGGGGGGCAATTCATTTTACTTGAGCATTTGTCAAAATTCATTTTGAATTGAGGTTTTAAAAGAGGTACAGCACTTGAATTGTGTAGCATGTGTCTTTGTGGCAGGAATCCGACCTGATGCAGATGGACGATCTTTGTGAGAAGGTTCAGTCTGTTTGTAAGGATTTGTTGTGAGAAATAGATCTGTAGCTGCTTTCTATTTCTGGCAGTTTGCCTTTCATCAGTATTAAGGGCGGTAGCACCTGGTGCATAGTATGTGTAAAGTAAAGGCCTTCCCTAATGCCATTAAACATAGTAAGTATGCAAGGGAACAGTGCAGAAGCAAATGTTTTATAGTATGTGTTTGGGATGAGGGTCCCATTTGAAAGCAGTATCTCCAGCCAAAAATCATGCAGAGCTACAGTATCTAGCAGCCATAAAGCTAGATATATCTTGCCATAAAGAGTATTATAAAGTTTGAAGTTTGTGATATATTGGCTATCGTATACAGGGCAGAAGGGGCAGAATGTGTCATTTGTGACTAGCAGTAATGTGATGGCTAAAGATTAGCATTATTAGGCAAATGGACCAAAAATTGATCAGTTTAATTTGTTTCGTTTTTGGTCTATTCATTGTCACTAACCCTCATTCACTCTCTCTTATGTTCTTTCACACTTTCTCACACTCACGCTATCTCACTCTCTCATTCACGTTTATCCGTGTCCCTGTCTCCTTGCCCAGCAGCTCTGCTTCTTCTCTTCTATCTTCTTGTTCTTCTCTTTTCTACCTTCTTTCTTTGTCCACTGCTCCTCACGTCTTCTTCCTTCCTCCGCTTCTTCATGAACCTGGCCTCTTGGTGAACTTATGTGAAAGGGCGGAGCCTCCAGGAACCACCTCTTCATACCTGTGATTGGCTGCTACTTAAACTGTTGTGTAAACAGACACGCTTATGGTAATTACACTTTAAGTAGCTATCCTCAGCCGTCAATTATCTCTTGTTGTAAAGATTATTACTCTAACGTGGGCAAATACTAAACTAATGGCTTGGTATGTCTTATAATGAATAGTGAATAATGTAATTAGAATTTAATTTTTCCAGACCCTATAAAACTTTATCGAACCGATGATGCCACATATAAAACAATCAATAACCCTTGTGATGTCCGGTGACATCACCTGTTTGACGTTCCAAGGAAAGCAATCAGAAATAAGGGGGTTTCCCCTGTACAGTAGAAGGTTCTCCTGTGGTGTTCCCCTGTACAGTAATCAGGTAAATCCTATGGGGAGCTTTCTGGTCGCTGTCTGCAGCCCCATGACAGTAGTTTGGGGACAGTCATAGGGCTGCAGCATACATGCACACACATTGACTAATCACACTGCTCTCAACACATGTTAATGGCCCTTTACATATCCTGGCAACATACACTATTTACGTGCCATGCCCATCATCCGTTTGACTTTACTAGTCAACATGTATAATTTACATATACCCGCAATTAACACATCAAATTCTGTACAGCAAAGTTAACAGACACTTTCACTGATTATCACATTTGAAGACAATTGCACATATAACCTGGAGACAGTTTCACCTATCATATCCCACATCAGTTCTTGATTTTTCAGTTCCCATCCCTATGTGATATAGGTTATCCCCCAATGTCCCTGATTCTTGTCATCTTCCCATTCTTTCCCCTTTCTGCCATTTTCTCTCCTCTCCTCTTATTACGTTGTCGCATATCAGTTCCTACATTTCCCACTGATGCCTTGCCCTGGGTCAGTGGCCGTCTCTCCCACTTCTTTTTTTGTCTTTCAACTATACCACAGGCCCATTGGGACGGTCACGATGAGTATTATATCTCATGTACATTTTTTACATGCAAAAGAGGATGACAAGAGTTGGAAATTAAATTGAAATGTATGTGCAGGTATCTTAGCTTAAGCAGCACGGTTAGTCTATTTTTCTGACAATAATGTAGTATCTGTGTGTTCAGAGTTTAATGCACTTTATTTAAGGCTTTGTAGACCAGTTTACATCTTGACAAGGAAAAACCCCAGAGTGATTTACATGCCACACAAACTGATTTGGCAGTTCATTGACTCTTCTCTATAACTGCAAACTAGGTTGTTTTTTCCTACGTAGATTTATAGAACGCTTGGGTAACAGTATAAAAAACAGCAGAGGATTAACCGAGGCCAGATTCCTTGATCCTAGAATCCAGAGCTGTACACAGTAATGTACATTCGGATTGGAAAAAACTGGTTTTATCTCATTTTGTTCCAATAAACTTTTTCTGCAGAACTGCGCTGTCCTTATTGTAATGGGATATTTTGGACACCTTTCCCTGCTCAAACACCACACTAAGCTGATTCTTTAAGTAAGTACTAAGGGATCCTTTCCTCCATTGACTATGACTAGTCTGATGTTTACTACGGGCAGTATGATAAGGAGTCAGGGTTTTTGTGTAGTAGATTTGGCTAGGATAACAGAGTTAGAACTCAAAATATTGATACAGCTGCCTGAAAACATTATATTAGACAAAAATAGGGATTTTAAACTATTAATCTGTTACCCGAGAGCATTTATTGCCACATGCATTATACATATTTCCTTGATTAAATAATCAGTTCTGTGATACAATGTCAAGACGGCTTCTAGGTTGTGAGAACTAGCTTTCCAAATAATGAGGCTCATAGGTAGGTGAGTACACCTGCAAAACATATAATACATGATAAAGTTACTGTTTATGCAAGTTTTGCCACAAATATTCATACACAGGACAATAACAAAAGAATATAAATGTTATGATGAAGTTCCCCTTCAAAAACACATATTTGCAGGTAAGTTGAGCTATGATGAAATATTTTATCTTGATGGTTTAGTTTATAGACTATATATATATATATATATCAGTAGTTTTATAATTTAAGGAGGCAGCCTAAAACATGCATTTTGACTTTGTGTTGGTGCTCAAGGAAAGGGAAACCTGGAGATCCTCTATCTCCTCGCTGGATGGTTGTAGGTGACAGCAGCAAGGAGTTTCCAGCCTCCAAAAACATATGTGTCTCATCATCATCATACCTGGGAACTTCTGAGAGTAGTCCATTGATACTGCTTTTGAGGGAGTGGCTTGTGGGGGATGGGGCTAACAATACACGAGGGTGTGGCTAGATGTGCAAGAGGGCAGGGCTAGCCCAAAATGGCATTAAATGGGTAGGAGTGAGACAGAAATTGGGTAAGGAATGGGTGTGGCCAAATAATGCCCATCCCCCTCCCTGTACAAAGAGGAGAGTGACCCCGGGAAGCAGCACTTTAATCAGAGACTCTGGGTTTCACCTGGAAAGTTCCCAGATATGCCCATTGTGTGCAGCTGTATGTATATGCTAAACCAATTCCAGTTAGACAAATGCATGGGTGGGGCTAGCCCTAAGCACCTTAAATATGCGCAGGGGTGGGAGGAGAATAGGGTGATGGAGTAGGTTTTGCCTAGATAGCCCATAGAGTGATTATTATATTTAATATATAGCATTAGATTATGCAGCACTGTACAATATATAAATTCAAACTAAGTATTTCAAATCAAATAATCCTTTGGGTCAAAAAAGTGAAATCTCAAAAGTTATTAGGTGGACCGAGCAATGTGACAGCATTAAAGGTAAATATTAAATATATATGTAGTTATATTTTATATTAAAGATTTGATTTCTCGGAAATACGTACTACAGTCAAAAGAAAATCAAACTCTATGAATTTGCACATTTTTTTTTATACATGACAAGTCATAATTAAATAGGGATGCAGTAAAATGAAGATAATGCAGAACTTTGATTGATCACAAGGATTTTGTACTCAGCAAATCTAAATCAGCATTTGCTCGTTTCCTGAAAATATTCTGCTGCATGCTGGCACAGATAAACGCATTTTGTTTATTCAATGTCTTTCCAAGCCAATCTGGCACCTGCACAATTACATCTAGAATTAATGCAGATGTAAAGGGAAAAGTTGCATGGGAAAATACATATTTTTCATTCTGCATTAAATAAAGTGTTGTATACAGCAGCATGGTTAATCATGAGTAAAAGTGGGTTTTACTTTATTTTGGTTTTTAAAAACCTAGAGTTCTCTATAAAAAAATATGTGTGTGAGATCTGGGGATCTCATTCTGCAAAAAAACTACCCTCATTCTATGAGTTGTAAATATTTCTTGCAATTAAATTTCAAGAATTTTAAATATTGTTTGCAGATATAAAACAAGCTATAATAACAAAAACATTAGTTCAGGTTTATTTTACATTAAAGAATAACACTAATATCCAAGGCATTAAGGTTAACCAACAGAGTATCATAACTAAAACTGAAAACTTGTATTTTAAAGGACAATGGTTTTATTGTTATGGTTTTATAATATTTTGTAGTTTCATAATTGTTCTAGTTTCTAAAAAGATCCTTTCAGTTCTATAACTAGTGAAAAAGGCAATCCCTATTTTGCTTCGGCTAAGTCTGGGGGAAAAAATGGCGGTATATATTCCTCCCTAGAACTACCGTATATAAAAAAAAATGTTTTGTCATAGAACCTAGCCAGAAGTGGTTATATTCTTTTACTTGCCAAAATAGAGCATATCCACCCAGTTTTATTTATGACAATATACAATGACTTTGGTTAGGATTATGTCATATGCATAGGCCAACACCTTGTACTATTAACGTATACAAATATAAAATGCAAGGAGACCTCGTCAAATGGAACTGAAAGTGGAAGGACCAAAAAATAGTACAGACCACCGTATACTTTAGTTCTTTTATTGAAATTCTGCAGGACTGTTTGGATGGAACCTGATATGCTACCGGGTACAAATCATTCAGACTACTTGCCTGACACAGGTAGCTACTATGTAATACTAACATGGACTCATGGAATTTCCTACTGTATAGAAGTCAAGATAAGTAGCACTACATAGATTAGTATTACAGAGCCACATTTTACCAAAGCGCCCAGTCGTATTAAACCTGAAACTAAGAATTAAGGATGAAATGTGTGAAAAAAGCTAGAGCAAAGTTTTACAACATGTGCAAATCTAGTGGTAGCCAGTTACTAAGTTTCTGCATTTCTAAGACCTGTTTACCACACATTGACAATGCTGTCGTATGCCCAAGATGGAAGTCACATGGTCGTCTTGCATACAATGGGGTTTACTAGAAAGTAAGTTGGCAAGAGAGTCGTAAATGCCTCTTACTGGCTTCACTTTGCATTGTGAAAGGCTTATGTCATTAGGCTTCTGCTCCAGGAATAGCTTGGATGGTCCTGTATAACGCATATTTAAATCAGTGGGAGTTCTTGAAATTGACCTCACTCATTGAACTATGAACATGGACCAGATCAATCTTTCTTTCTGTTTTTGCTAGCAGGGAAGGGCTGGCACCTTCTGGCCCAGGGGCGCAAGTAAAGCCAATTGGCCCCATAAGCCCCTTGTCTCCCCCTCCCATATACACACACATATGTGCACACACTTACACAAACTTACACACTCACCCTAATACAGATACACATGCTTACACATACTTACACTAACATACCCTCACCCTAACACACAATTCTTCTCACGCAACTTACACGTGAACATTCATGCCCACAAACAATTACACATTCATGCGCACATACACGTACACATTCATGTTAACACACAAACACCTACACATCCATACTCCCTCCCTTACCCTCTTACCTGCTTAATGTAGATAGGTAGGGATTTATTTGTGTCTGTAAGCACTTTAAATGTGTCTCTCTTCAAATGACTAGAGTTTAATTTCCTATTTAATTATGCAATAAGAAATTACACCAAGCAGTGAGAGGTACCAAAATAAATCAGATAACCTTGTACATATTCTCCAAGGGGCATTCAGGGAATGGATCTTGTTTGGAATGCAATTGAGTCACTCTACAACTAAATTTGCTGATAATTTAATACTCACAATCACATAAATATATGCCAAAACCTCTACCTTAAATCATATTCACAAAGTGCTTTGGAGGCATGCACTCGAGAATCCATTTTGAAATTATTGTATGCACTATAGTATGATAAACATAAAGGTGACTACTAGATTATCTCAAAATTGAATGTATAAATGTACCAATTAAATTGTAATTAGCTAATCTAGTGGAAAAGTTCAACATACACAATAGATTATTGCAATCTAACTATATTGTGCAAGGGGCTAGGAGGAGCCCTAAGGTTTCCAGTGTCCAAGGCAAATTATGTTTCTATTGCCTTGCTTTCTAAGAAAGAAACAAAGCCAGAGTTAGTGTGGCTGCCAATGTCATATGCATATATGCTTAATTACAGGAAAAAATATAATTTTACATTAGTGGCTATGTAGGGTTTAGCAGCATCCAACTCTGGGTTTAGCGCAAAAGTCAAATCTAAGGTACCCACAATCCTCATGCTTACCCTTGCATTGTATATTTGTAACTCCAGCACTGGTGGAGCAACTGGTACAATATGCTTGTAATTAGGAGTGCATTGGACTTACAGTTGCAGTTTGATATCTGAATATTGGGTCTTTAATGTATTGTCTTTAAATCTGGTAGGGATTACCAAATAGTTCTTTAGTAGTTTCCAGAACTCCAGATCTGAAGTAGTTTATATAATACCATCAACAGTATATACCGTATTTGCTCGAATGCTCTGAAAAATATCCCTCGTCTTGTAATCAGGGTCGTCTTCTAATCAGACCTCAAATGAGGTCTGACTATTAGACTAAGATCCAGATCTCCCGCATCGCTGCAGGGGACCTGGATTCTCCTGTATGGTAACCTCAGCTGCATACGCGCGGACCTTCCTACTGCCGGGATAGCCCGCCCACTGCGGGGAAGCAGAGCCGTTTGGGGAGATTGCTCCAGAGATTGCTCCCGGCGGCACTGTGCCGTCCCAAAGCAGATCTGGTAGACCTCTTCAATTTTCTGGAGATGGCGGGGTCTAGCGGGGTCACACAGTGTCATGCCGTAATCCCGTGGGAGCTGCAGCAAGCGCCTGTTGAGGCATTGCGGTGAGTGAAGTGCCTGAGAGTGTATATTAGTGTCTGGGTGGGTAGGTAAGTGTAAGTGCCTGGGTGGGTAGGGAAGTGTAAGTGTCTCAGTGGGTAGGTAAGTGTCTGGGTGGGTATATTAGTGTCTGGATATGTAAGTGTCCCCCTATATGCCACTCTGTCCCATGATATGCCTTTTAACCCCCTATATGCCAGAGTGGCATATAGGGGTTTAAAAGGCATAACATGGGGTAGAGTGGCATATAGGGGGGGTATAAGGCATACCTGGGGGCAGATGTGCATAACTTGGGGCAGATGAGCATAACTGGGGGCAGGTTGGTAAATAAAAGGAAATTAAAAACAAAAAAATAGTTTACATGAATTATTATTTACTAGTAAACTTTTTTTTCCTATAGGGTCGTCTTATAATCAGGTCTTTTCTTTTTTTCCTAAATTAATATTCAGAATTTGGGGGGGGTCGTCTTATAATCGAGCAAATATGGTAAATGCCTGTTGCATCACAGCAGTGATGGTTGCACCGTTGTTAAGCTGTACAACAAATGTGTTCTGGAATCAGTTTATTGTTTCCATTTGTCTAAAATATGGATGGGGCAGAGGAAACATTGTGTCATAATTAGCAAATGTAACTTATACAAAATAAAAGCATGATATGATGCCTAATAATATCAGTGTCCTTGGTTGCTTTTCCAGGAAATGTTTGAGAGGATGCACATTTGGTTTTGATTCATTTATGAAGGGGTTAATGATTCATAACAGGTGTGAGTAATACAATATAATGTTAATGCTGTCAGAAATTGGTTCTTTTACAAGGTCAAAAATTGCAAAGGGATTTATATCAAATTCTCTACAATATAATTGATAGTATATCAATTTGTCCTATATGTCTGATTCTTGTTTCTTCACCGCCTTCCCTTCTCTCATACCATCCTTTACCCATCAAGCACCATATAATTCTTCCTATGCACATTGCATAGGAAAAAGGCTATTTTCTGCCTGTGTAATTTGTTTCTCAAATGGAAATTGATTGCCTTCATAAGAAAAATTGACAGATAGCAAAGACCGCAATGTAAGAAGCTGCTAAAATCCCTATAACACAGGTTTGAATTTGCAGATCAAAAAGAAGATTAGTGTAACATTTTACCAGTATTGCATTTAATATGATGATGGCTCTTTTAAAATGTTGGTTATATTTGGTCAAACCGAAGAACTAATCAATCAATACGGTTTATCATGGCTGGGGTTTTTTGTTGAGCTGTCAAAACACTCTCTGCAATCGTAAATCCCCGCATGTTGTAAGATGTCATTATGTCAGCGCAAATATGAAGAGACAAGGTTGTTGATTTTGATAAGCCTACGGGGCTTTGACATGCATTGGATAGTCTTCACATTGAAGCAGGGACCTGCAACTCATATCATGCTACATGAAAGGTGATTGAGTGATAAAGTCTAGACTGAGTAACACTGCAGGTCGTTTATTCATCTTCTAATGTTATCTATAAAGTAGGTTGGGTAAACACTTATTTTGCCATGTTCTACCTAAAAAACTAACAAAACCCATTGTGGAAAGAGTGGATATACTGATTGAGTCATTTGTTCCCAGGTATGATTACATCAATTCCGATTTTTAACAAACTGTTCTAATATCAGTTGTCCTGGAAGCTCTGGATCAAACTAAGCCAATTTTATTCATGACACAATTTCAGTTACAATGCACTAGTAAAAAGAGCACACATTTTAAATCCTATAGAGCAGTAATAGATACACAAAAGAGCAGCAAATTACCTCCAGCTGCCTTAAACTTGAAGATATACCATGCCAATTAACTTTCAAGAATCGACCTATTCGCTCTGTTAAAAGGGCAGTGGAGTAGAAGTAGCCCAAGAAGGGCCAGACTGAGGATAACTTTAAGGCCAGTGATCTTTTAATGACATAAGTGCAGCCGGCTGCTGCATATTCACGCACGAGAGTTTGCGCATTACATTTGCAAGAGCACGTTGTGTGTGGCCTGGAAGATCCAGCCGGCAGCTCCACACTGCACAGTCTGCTGCTGGAGTAGCAGCTCAGGTGAGTATGGGGCGCTGTCGGCCAGCGTGTTGGATTGCCAGTCTTGGCATGATCTTGAGCGTTTATTTGTGCGTATTATCGGAGACTTGCTTAAAAAGAAAAATGTGAAAAAATGGATTATTAAAACCTATTAATACTGGTATATTATTAATTACTGGATTTAACTCCCACCAAGTACACGCCTCCTAATAGGTAGCACCACTTATTCTGGATCAGGGGCATGTGTTCATGTGCGTCCAATGTTTCCTCCCCAGAAGCAGATTTCGGCCCCCATGCATTTTTATTCAGTCTTCAACTGTTGCTAACAATGTGTCCCTCTTTGTTCTATTCCCAGTACCAGACTTCAATAGTATCTGAAAATTAACTTGAATGGAGCTAACAAAATACCAATTGACTATATGAGTCATTTAATATATCTTCTTGACTGGTTTCATGTATAATTTACTAATGACAATCTACTGATGGAATTACTGAAGAAAAGCAAAAAACAATTAGAGTGTTGCAATGGTAATAAAACAATGAAAATCCACTGCTTCAAATGAAGTAAATAGTGCTGTTTAAAAAATGTGAAAACAGCTTGAAAGTCTATAAAATTACAGAAAAATGTCATAACCTTATTAAATAACAATTTTGTTTCTGTTGCTTATAAATGCATATATATATATGTGTGTGTGTATGTATGTATGTATGTATATATATATATATATACATACATTACACACACACACACACACTCACTGGCCACCTTATTACACCTTGCAAGTACTAGTTTTTTTGCCTTTAGGCTTTAGAACTACCTTCATTCTTCGTGGCATACTTTCTACAAGGTGCTGGAAACATTCCTCACAGATTTTGGCCCCTATGGACATGAAGACATCACACAGTTGCTGCAGATTTGTCGGCTGCACGTTCATGATGCGAATCTCCCGTTTCAACGTAGCAGGATGGGTACGCAGTGGTCGGAAAGGGTTGGACATGGTCAGCAACAATACTCAGGTAGACTATCGCATTTAAACGATGCTCAATTGGTACTAAGGGGCCCAAAGTGTGCCAAGAAAATGTCCCCCACACCATTACGCACCACCAGCCTGAACCGTTCATACAAGGCAGGATGGATCCGTGCTTTCATGTTGTTTATCCAAAGTCAGACTCTGAATGTCGCAGCTGGAATCGAGACTCATCAGACCAGGCAACGTTCTTCCAGTTTTCCATTGTCCAATTTTGGTGAGTCTGTGCGAATTGTATCCTCAGTTTCCTGTTCTTAGCTGACAGGAGTGGCACCCGGTGTGGTCTTCTGCTGCTGTTGCCCATCTGCTTAAAGTTTCGACGTGTTGTGCGTTCAGAGATGTATTCTGCATACCCTGGTTGTAACGAGTGGTTATTTGAGTTACTGTTGCCTTTCTGTCATCTCAAACCAGTCTGCCCATTCTCCTCTGACCTCTGACATCAACAAGGCATTTTCTCCACACAACTGTCGCTCACTGGACATTTTCTATTTTTCGGACCTTTCTCTGTAAACCTTGAGATGGTTGTGCGTGAAGATCCCAGTAGATCTGCAGTTTCTGAAATACTCAGACCAGGCAGTCTGGCACCAACAACCATGCCACGTTCAAAGTCACTTAAATACCCTTTCTTCTAACTAACTATTTAAAAAATAAAACATGTAACATCTACTTCATATAAAACACTTCTTGTGAGCACACCATTGGAACAGCCATCTAACATTCTTCTCAAGAGCTGCATGATTATTCCTCCCCATTATCACTCCTAGTTGTTTCGTTCAGGGTTAACTAATAGTGGCATCTGGGTGCAGTATTTCAACTCCTTAAATAAAACACACGCATACTAACATGCAAACTCTAACACCCATTTACTCTAACACCATACACTTTAGGCAAGGCTGGTGCAAGGATTTTAGTCAATTTAGATTTTGGCAACGAGTGGGTTCATATTTCCACAAAACTTTAATTTGAATATCTTCCCTGTTATTCTGTACTCGCCATACACAGCTGTCATATAAAATATTATTATTATGCAGAATAAATGCAGGTTTTTTATACAGGCAGATTTATTTTCAAGTTTTCAATATCCGTGTGCCATGATTACTACAATGCGGTTATTTATTATAATGCCTGAAGCCTTTTTTATGTGTTTTACATGCAGCTCCACATCCAGCCACTAAGGCATCTAGAATTACCATGGCTTGGGACACCCTGTGTCTTTTCGGGGCTCTTTTTAGGGATTTTCTGTTTTCTTTGTGAATGTGTATCGTCCAAAACCAGATTGTGCCCATTAAGCATTGTTGCTGTCATTAGCCATATGTTTCTGGACTCTGTATTACTGAGCCTCCAGGTCGGGTATTTGCCCCGTGTGCCAGATGACCAGACTTGGGGTGGCGAGGTGACCTTCAAGATGTCTGTGTGCTTTATCTATGCATTATGAGGGGCCAGCTCTTGTTGCAAGAGAAGCCCGCGGGGGCTGGCTGTTGATAGCACACAGTGAATTTGGAGAGGTGAAGCTCACTGATGGGGCTGATATCTGATAAATTCCATTGATAATTATGTGACAGTAAGGGTGACTTCATCAGAAGAAGAGACCTCCTAGGTCCTGGAAGCTCATGTCTCTCTGTAGCTTTATTTAGTTAGGCTTAAAAAAAAACACATCTTCAACCAAAGATTGCATTTTCCATTTTCAGCTATTAATAGAAATGACTCCTTTTTGGGGTTTTTATCTTTTTATGAATCTATAAGTAAATCTATAAGTAAAGTGATGCTGTATCCAGCATTAGAAATAACAGAGGAGATGTCATTTCCCTCATCAGTCCGGTCTGTCTCTAGCTCCTCTCTCCCAGTTCCCTTTCAGCCTTCAGATGCGGCAAGGTCTCAGCAAAGTATGCTGCATCGGTGTGGATACGCAGCATTTTTGCACTTATTGTTGCAGCAATAGCCAGGCATCTACTCCAAAAAGCCTCCTTTCCGCTGCCTGCAAGGAAGAGCCTGACGGGGTATGATGTCTCCGCACCCGTGTAAGAATAGGACATGTACAGGCAGGTGATGAGAGCTGCCTTTAACGCCTGCTTGCTGACCAGGCAGCAGGAGATGGCCTCTGTACACACCAAGTGAAGAAAGATGACGTTAGCTGGTGTTAGGAATGGCTCTGCCTGCCATCCTTGGAGGTAGAGGGCTCTGTCCACATTAACAATCCAGCGCACAGGGTCCACGGGACTGAAAGATGGTATCATAGGACACCTGCCGCAGATAAATCTACCAAACCATGTGAGCAGCTTGGTGGTATTGGCCTGCTCCAGATCCCATTGTGATGGTAAATTGTTGGGATCAGGCACGTTGTTCTGGCCGCTGCTGGTTGGTTCATTGTCTTCTGACTGTTTATTCAAAAAATGAGCCAGAAACAACTCTCAAACAACTCTTCAGTCAACGGATGTCAAACGAGGCATCTACAGGGTAAAGTGGAGTTTGGATACTATATAATATAGAAACCTTTTTCACAAATCAAATCAACGGGAGAACATTGTCAAGGATATTTTCTTTTTCCCATGTGTGTAAAATACAAGGCTGCCCTTGATCACCTTTAATGCACTGAAAGTGCATTGAACTCTTAGCCCAGTGTATTGACTTGACCTAAGAATTGTTGAGCTCATAGAGTGCCATGACCATTGACATCACCACAAAGCAGATACAGAGTCTAAGAATCTGGTAAAAGTTTTTAACATGTTTTTTAAAAAAACAACCTCCTCATATTAGACTCTTTGGTACCTAGGAACGTATCTTTTCACATTGCCCAGAGGAAACTTCTATTTCTCTTTCATACCTTATTTGATTGTTATATAGATCATTAAACAGAACAAACACTATATCCCCTTCTCTGACCTGATAAGTGACTCAGTTTAAGTGTGTATGGTGTGTTAATTATGAAACACTGGCAGCCACCAAGCCCACAGTCAAAATCCCCATAAATTCAGGGGTACAACTGCATCTTCTCCCTGCCTTGGTGCCATGCTGTGCAGTACAGTCAATCATCAGCAGGCCTGGAGGTTCCCCTCTCTGGTCATGAATGGGATATGTAATTATATCAGCTTTTGCCCCGTCAGACCCCAAAAAGTTCATCCTGACTGTCAGCTCAAAAACAGATGCCCTATTCATGCAAAATGCTTAGGAAGCCATTAACCACTAGCTTGACATGCATTCCCTCTGACACCTAGGCATCATCTGGAGAAGACACACTGGCTCCTAAGCACAGTTTGTAGATCAGTGCTGTCCTCGGCTCACTACAACAACCAAAATCTCTCATTTCATACTGCTATGAACCCATCAAACCTCCAAAGAAAAGCTCCTACAGAATCCTGTCGCTCTTTTTCAACTTACTCTGGCACCAACTTCTGTAACCTTATCCTGTGTTGACCCTCCTCCAGACCTCATTGTGGCCTCCAATGGGACCATTATATTTATAACATGGACATGCTCCTAGCTTCCATGGTAGAGCATTGACGATCCTGGCCTTGCATTTGATCGCGTTGATTACTATACCATAACCGATTGTCTTGTTTTTACTTCTGGCATGACAGTGATCCTGGTTTGCCCTTTGTACTGTAGTGATTCTGATTCTCTGGACTCTGACCTCTTGGTGTTTTGAATCATCCTTCGGTTTTGTGCTATTGTTCCTCAGACATAGTTGCCATCTGCTCGTTCTTACCTGCCTGCTCTACAGACTGCCATTTTGAGCCTGTTCTGAGACTCAGCCCTATCCTGTTCCTGCACGTGGACTCCTACTTCCTGGGCACCTGCATCCCTGAAACTTATCTTCAGTTGTTACATTTTAATAAATTATTTTATTCATGTGAACACTATTTTATTTATATATATATATATATAATATATGAAACATTGCAACAGAAGGGCTAACTGCAGTGACTTTTCCAACATTGACTATACATCAAGGTCAGACTGGGATTTATTAGGCAGGCATTGTACTTTAAGGCCAATTTGGGCCAAATTACATACGTGTGGCCCTGGATACGGGCAAATTCACATGTTTTTTTATACTTTTGCAGCAAGCAAAAAGAGATGTTCAACTGCAAATGCCCAGTCCAGTAAATACACCAAAAAAATCCGAAAAGTAGTAGTAGGATAGCAGAGCTCTTGGCAAACTCCACTTTCCACCTTAATTCTAGTATTGATTCTCCTAGCCATTATGCTCATAATTTTTGCTACTTCTGCGGGCTTTTTTCCTTGATCGTTCATACAGCTATAACGTTATTAGTTATTCAATATTTTGGAAACTCCTATATACCATGAGGGTTCAAATGCTGGGGGTTTTGTAGACATCCTGCAGTGGCATGTACAAATTGACAAGTTAGAATGTTCAAGCTGAAAGTCAAGTACTTCTGCTAGCTCTTGAAATGTAGTGTTTTGCATTTTCATCTTATACTGAGTGTCAAATTATACCTAGAATACTAAAGTAGCATTGATTTAAGTTAAGACTATCTCAAACACTGAGGCAGCTTTATATTCATCCTAAATAGCAAACTGCAAAATTGTATATAGTAACGGTTTCTGGCTGCTGGCTTCTGTCCATAATACAATGACACCACTGTTTTTGGACCTGGCAAGGTGCCCCGACACGGATGTCAGAGGCATTGGCTCAAGGCACATGTATTATAATTTATACTGTATACAAAGCTATTGCGAGGTACCGCTGAATAGCACTGCTAACAATAAATGTAAATGACCTATTACTTAGAATTTCAGACACCGTTCTAGTTAACCTGATTTCTTGACCTGTAAAGTGAATCTGCTCCTTAAGAAAAGTAATTGAGATGCATGATATAGATTTCATTACAGCAATTACCAGTTATCCCAAATAATCATTCATTATATCAGTCAAAACAATACGTGTAATTGGTCATATGATTTTCATTTCAGTTAACAATATATCAGCCCTATATTACCTGGTTTACTCATAGTGGAGGTTATAGTTATATACAGTTTACGAAACATATGCTTTCAGATTCTTCCATCAGCATTAACCATTCCGCAATAAATCTTACTCTGGATATCACACATATAAAATAACTCTATTATTATTCATGTATTCATGTATTATATCAGCTGCACAATGTAGGATGAACACATTCATAAAGCAGCACATTATTTTTGAAAGAATACTGACTACATTGAAAACTTTCCCCCCCACCACCAATAGTAGACACCAATTTTTTAAATCTGTTTTCCTTATGATTGACTTACTTCCACAGATATTTATCTTTTATGTATACATAGTTCAAAATTGATGATATCTGTTATTGGTATGTTAATTTAATTAAACTTTGAATGTTCATTTTAGAATATTTTCTTGAAAAGTAATTCTATTTTATAGATATAAATCCTTAAAGTGCATCCCAAATGTAAGTGCTAATTTAATAATGCCAATGTAAAAAGACAATATAGGATTAACAACCAGTGGAGGAATACACAGTCAATTAGGTTTTCTATTGTGACCATTAAAAGCAAAAATACACAGTTAATTTAAAAAATATTACAGTATGCAACATAGGCTAAGAGCAATGAGCAACTTATTCCTATATGCTATAAGGGTTATATATACTATGATACTGAAAATATATAATGGTGTAAATTGCATGTATGCCTGACAGTCTGTTAAATGTGCATCAGATATATATAATACATGCACGTAACACAGGATAATAACACTCTTCTTGTTAAAGTTTATGGCCCAATTGGTTAGTTGTTTTTTTTATACCAGGTAGACTTTTCTTCCATGATATGAGTCTTCTACATAACCTGTGTGTTCTATAGTAACCTAGAAAGAAAGCCTGGATCTTATAGAGAAATGGAGAAGAGTGGAGCTCCTGACTCCCCCCAAGGGGACTGCAGCCCTCCCTCCCTCCCTATGGGATTCCTTTCCTCTCTCCAGCCTTAACATTACCGGCACCATCCACAGAACCAGCAAACAAGCAGCTGCCACTTCCTATGGCTGAGCATCTGAAGAACCCTCATCCTACCTTCAAAAAATAACTGCCCGTTACACAGAAATCATACCCAGCTGCGTTCTAACATGCTACATGCACATATATGTATAACCACACATGGATATAGACACGGTATCTACCCTCCTATTCATCCCCCTCAGAGGGTAAATCTTTAATGCTTTACTCACACAAACTTGCAAATTCTGTGTGGTCTCTCTCTCTCTCTATATATAATTATTCTAGTTCTATATCTCCGAATAGACAAGTCAGTTGCCTTACGTTTCTGGCTGGAGTAGCCCGGGTAGTACCCATAGTATCCGGTGATCCTTAAGATCCTGTCTTCGATCGTTGCCACCCCGTTGGGGGCCACCTTGACATCCATACAGAGATGGGAGATGCAGTTGTGCCCGGCACAGTTGCCCCCGGTGTGTTCTGCAATGTTCTCAGTGACCCCGCTGTCCCTGGTGCTGATCTCTCTGTCTTCGGGCTGTCCTGATCCCGCAGCTCTTCGGGTCCTGGCCGATTCCAGCGGCCGCTGCTCTCTAAGGTTCAGCTTTACTAAAGTGTTCTGCGCGCTGCTGATCCCTTCCACAACTCCGATCTACGGCTGTCCTATATACAGAGTCGGCTCTCCAAGTTCTGCCCCTGCTCAGCTCTCTACTGCCCCTCCAGCTTGGTTATGTCTCCCTCCGCTATTCGTGCCGGTCCTGATGCAGCTCCGCCACCGATCCCGTCTGTAGGACGCCTTCACATCTCCGCATAACCCCCTTGCAAACCTCTGTCACTCACAAGGAGAGAACTTCTGGCTGCAGGTGTGAGCATCACCACCAGAGGGCGCTCTGCCTGCGTACCGCTGTCACAGCCATAGCCTATGGGGTAGAACCGGTTCCGCATTCATACCCAGGATCTAGAGACCGTTCCTTAAGGATAAACACGTGACTGTGTGTACACTAACACTGTATCGCATCGCTTTCTACAAGTATCTAAACAGACATGACACGTGCTTTAACAAGCTTTCTTCATCTCCCCCCCCTTGTCTTCTTCTGATATCACCTGATCATCTCCCTCTGTGACCACAATGCAGACCCCAATACACGGTGCCAAGTGTGTAGATCATTAGATTAGTATTAGTAATAATATTATAAAACTTGTTATGTTCATGGGACCAAAATGCAGAAAGTGTGTACTTACTGGCAGAAGTTACATTTATCTAACAATATTCCTCTGTGTGAGTTTATACTGAAAACAGTCTTTTCTTACCCTGAATCCTGCTAGTAGAGGATTCTTAAATGCTCTGCATTAGCCCTACATCATCAGACCAGTACTCTCATTACCTTTAATATTTTGTGAAATGTTTCACTTTTTCAATGAAATCTATACAATTCTCCAGAATAGGTTATCATGTAAAAAAAATCATACGAATCCCCCATATGGAAGAGTCCTATTCATTGTTCCCCAAAGTAAAATCACATTGTTTGGTTGAATGAGCCTTTGTTGTAGTGCTATTGTTTCTGGTTTAGGGAAATAAACTCTCAATCTTTTATGTTTTACAACATTTTTATTTATTTATTTATTTATTTTAACTGTTCCACATCCTTTGAATTTATAAATATTTGTGGAAGGGGCATAAAGTGTGCCAGGAATCTGTTCTGGCCTATGCCAACTGTGGCACTACTGCTCAATGGACTAGTTAAAAGGGAAATCATTGATCTCTCCAACTGGCCCATTAACACTAAGAAGGACTGCACCAAATCAACACTGTCTCTTTCCGACTGGTGCCTCACATTCTCCAGAATGGAGCACTGAGATGTTACGTCCAGCAATAAGGATGGCAGCTTCAAGGGGGCGGCTGATGGCACCGCTATGGGATGGGGCAGCACCAAAGTTAAATATGCCACTGAGTACATAGCAAGGACAAATATTGTTCCCAGTTTTAAAATGTAAAGGATCTTTCCTCTGAATTCTGTTATTTGTCACAGCCGTCTCCACTAAACCAGCAAAAATATAATTGCAGGTTTTATTCAGGTTTCCGATGACTGAAAACTAGGGACCCAGACGGAGTTTCATCCAAACTATGGTTAATTTCTGTGATTATATTGTTTGTAACACTGTAAAAATAAATGTAAGGGAAATCAATGCCGTGCTAGATTATTTTAAAAATGTAGATCAAATAAATTAATGTAGGTGCTCAGGAGCATTTTTGTTTAATTTTAAAAGGTCAGAAGCTTCCAACTAAATTACCTGATTATTGTTCTCTAATTTTTGGTGGATCATTAATACTTAACCACTGACAAATCTTTTTCCTTCAGTGCCCATTCAGTGTCTAGTACACTTAATATTGTTACCTTGGACTCAGGGCTGTCTTAACATGATGTGAAGTGAGGATAATCAACACAAACAGAAATATATATGTACATTGAATGGAAAACTGGAGGGGAGGCTAGCTGCTTTGAGTCCAGCGGGCAAAACAGGCAAGAGGCCCCTAAGTAGAGACAGCCCTACCACGGGTCCATTGGACCCATCTGCACAGATCTCTTTTACAGCCACAAACACTGGCATCGCTACAAGGGGGCAAGGGGGACCTGTTGACCCCCCACCAAATTTGGAACCACATCCTAGGGTGACCACACATCCCGGATTCTCCAGGACAGTCCCTGAATGGGACTACATGTCCCATTCCCTGGGAGTTTCAATCCAGGAAAATGCATTGTCCCGGATTGAGAGGTCTCCTTAGACGTGGATCTCTGCCAAACCGCCGAATCGACGGGGGCGGCACTTTTCAGTGAGGTGGGTGGAGCAAGGTTGGCAGAGATCCACGTCTAAGGAGACCTCTCAATCCGGGACAATGCCCGGAACCCAGCAGAGTGCACTGTTAGGGCATGTGTCTTCAGTCAGGTAAGTTGACTGGGGACATGGTTGGCGGTGGGAGGCTGGGACAAAGATGGCTATGGGAAACTGGTGAGAAACTCTGTCCCCTGTTTCCTATAGGCATCTTTGTCACTCAATAGCATCCCAGAGTCCCATGTTTAGTGACAAAGATGCCTATGGGAAACTGGGGGCAAAGGCAAACTCTGTCCCCAGTTTCCCATAGGCATCTTTGTCACTGCATAGCTACCCATAATCTTATGTTTCTATATCAGGTATGCTGGAAAATGCAAGAACTCAATTATGCAACCATTGTGAATAATAAGATAATGTAGAATTTTCCTATTAACACAAAACCATGTTGAATCCATTGCCTTATGTCCAGCTGAGCTTTCTGTGTTGTTGTTGTGTTTTATTGTGTGAGCTCTAAATACTAAGTGGTAGGATATTAGCGCACCAGCTATGTGATGGTAGTAACACAGTTACTGACAAAGATGGCTATTGGAAACTGGGGATAACGAAAACTATGGGAAGCTGTTTAATGACAAAGATGGGTTATTACATTACATTTATTTATAAAGCGTCGGCCGATTCCGCAGAGCTGTTACATTTATTAGAACAATTTATAAACACATACAATAACAAACTGGTGCAAAGGAGAAGATGGCCCTGCTCTTGTGAGCTTATCTAGTCGGTGGTTGAGGGGAGACAATAGGAGGACGATGGCTTGGATGGGGATGAGTTGATCTGGTTCCGATGATGTGTTGAAGCTTTGATTAGGATGATGGTTGGGAGCACTGTAAAGGAATGCTGTACACTTCCCTGAACAGGTGGGTTTTCAGAGAGGTTTTGAAAGTTGTGTATGAGGCAGAAAGTCTGAGGGAACGGGGAAGGGAATTCAACATGAGGGAGCGGCACAGCATTTGATCTATACCCTCTGTGGTGAGTTTACATGTGATTTTCAGTTGATCTATACCTATAATGCTATGTTTCCATACATTATAATTGTATGTGTATATATA
>VKOC01026173.1:0-24575 GCA_009364415.1 Spea multiplicata
GCCTTGGGTTTTACATACTTTTTCTAACACACACACTGTGAATGTTTGAATGATGTATGCAATATGGACAAGAACAATACAATAGTTTGTGTGTTATTATTTTAACAGATTGTGTGATTGTGTTAGTTTATTATTGTAATTTAGATGAAAATCATCTCATAGATTAAGATAAATATATACATAACTTCTGGTAATTCCAAAGGGTTCACTCACCTTTTCTTGTCATTATATGCCATTGGGAGCAATTGAAAATAAGAAAGGGGAGTATAGCATTAAGAAATAATGAATAGTGTGGGTGGAGCTGGATTGGAAAATAATGTTTTCCTAAAATGTAATAGTTTCTGGCCATAGCAGGCTGTAATAGCCTCAATTCGCTGAAAATGTAATGTTAATTATCTGCAAAGTAGGGCCATATCTGTTGTAGGGCACAGAGCAAGAGGGGCAGCTGCCTCAGGAACCCAGTGTTCATTTACCTGTCTATCAACAATGCCCCTGCACCTCCTTGTGCTTCTCTCCGCTTCCTTGCTCCTACCATAACTGGGTGGCCTTAGGACTGAACTCTAATAAGTGACTTCACAGGCTAACCTCAAACTGGATACTGGAAGGAATCCACACTGGAAGTAAGGACAAGAGACTGCACTAGAGTTGCCATCTTTTGCCGAACCATCTCCTGGTAGTGGTTTGTCTGGGGCATGGTCGAGGTGTGACTATAGAATAGAAGAGAGAATGGTGGTAACAGAGAAGAACAAAAGTTGGGATTCTATTTCCCAGAATCTGCACTGCACTATATTGTGCTAGCAAAGGCCTCATAATGTATGTATTATTTAATGAATAAACATGGCAGCCATTTTTATTCACAATTTCCATCTGGTTATGTATGACTTTTTGGGGGGTGTCTGGCATAAGGAAGAAGGCTATTTAAGCATCCCGCTTGCCAGGATAATAACACATAAATAAGTTATTTTTGGCGTCACAAAAACCTTTAACATGCTTTTCATTTTGTGTGTTCCCACTCTTCCTACACAAGCAAAACCAGAACTTATGACTCACGGAAGTTAAATTCTAACTAAGGTGCATTGAACCTTGAAAGTCCAGTGGTGTAATAATAAATTCCAAGCACGCTAAACAATTCTTACAAAAATGCATATGACATACATATAGATTCTTTAAAGCACAAGGTATAATAATAATGCCTTGTGACAATTCATGTGCAAACAATGTACGTGCAGTTAAGGTAAAAAGTTAGATTGTAATCTACAAGATGCAAATGGAAAACTTTTTCTGATTAATCACGTTTTTTAAATAAGAGCAGAATCTTAAGTTGGCTGCCCATTTCATCGAATGTATTATGGTTCTGTTACCGTCAATACAGGTCAAGCAGTTTTCATGAATCAGAAAAAAAGAAAAAGGAAAGACTCCCATTGGTTGTTGGCCGCATCAATCATAGTCATTACCATCATTGAGAAAGCCCACCCATTTTTTTGTGCTACTTTTTTATATGTACCCTACTATATACATTTCCTCCTCGTTTACCTCGTCAACGAGAGCCAAAACGATTTGTGATGGCACCAAAAATAAATTGAAAACGAAAACAATTGCAAGTCTATAGAGACTATAGGTGCCTATGAGTAAAATGTAATAAAATGTTTTACTAACAGAAAAAGGTGAAGTGTTTCTTTAACTATCGTAGGCATAAAACTTTTAGCAATCGTTAAACAGACTGAGCTGTGACGCATTGACCAGCCTTGCCCTTTCTTATTGAAGTCTTTTTTATACTAATTCACAGGTTTCAGGCACAAAGCCATGCGCGGGTTTAGTTGCTTGCTTTATTATTGGGTAGATCCATTACAAGATAAAAACGTTAATTACTTGCTTAGGCCCGTTGATACAAAAGGATGTCAGATTAGAAGCAAAGCTTCTGATCCCTAAAGTGCCAACCTTTCAGAAAGTAAACACGGGGGAATGCCGAAAATATTTCAGGCATGTTAAAATGTGAGCAAGGTGTGGTAAATCTTTTGCATTATAATAGAACAGTTATGCAATACCTTTTAGCATAAATATAACCCCAAAATGAAAGTGCATTAAAATATAATTAAATAATTTAGTAAGGGAGTGCCCATTCTCCCAAATCTATTTTCTACATTGAGAAATACATGAATTGAACTCCATACCTTTCCTCTTTTCTGCCCATGTCGCCTTCTAGAACAGCTAGAATAGCTTTTAGCTTCAATTTCCTTCCCCCCGGGAAGCATGCAAGTGGGGTAGGATCCAAAATACACAGTTAATTTTAATCTGTAATCACTGCTACACAGTACATTTTAGCGCATGCATATCAGTGCAGGTACTGGTCCAATAAAAGCATATCTCAGTATGCTTTTTCGCACATGCTCAGTAGAAATTCCCTTTTAGTCAATCAATGGGAGTAGCAGCAGCCATCACTTGTATTAATACCTGGGAACTTCTGAGCTCCGGCTACCCGCTGTCCCACTGACGTCGGTGGGAGTTCCCGCTGAAGTTGGAGGCGTTCCTGCTGACGTTGGGGGGCGTTCCAGCCGATGCCAGAGGGAAACAACCCCCCTGCTCCTGTGACCCGGAGAACCGGTGAAGCAGCGCTTCACCCAGAGATCTACGGGTCAAATCCGGAGAGTTCCCAGGTATGCTTGTATTACTTAGCATTCATGTGATTGGCTGCTGGTTCAGAAGAGCTACTGGGCATGTGCATGAAGGGTACATACTAGTGCTTTCTGGTCTAAGTATGGACAGCCAGAAGAGGAATTAAACTCAAATAACTAAACAATGCATCTAGTTTACATTGGAGTCAATAAAAAAAAAACCTTAGTGTCAGACTAGCAGACCGTGTTTGTGTGTGCTGTGCCTGTGGATTCCGCAGCGCTGTTACAGTCAGTAGAACAATTTCAAAAACAAATACAATAACAAACCGGTGCAAAGGAGAAGAGGGCCCTGCTATTGCGAGCTTACAATCTAGTCGGTGGTTGAGGGGGAAGTGAGACAATAGGAGAGGACTGCTTGGGTGGGGATGAGTTGATCTGGTTCTGATAATGTGTTAAAGCTGTTGATTGTTCGGATGGCTTGATTATGATGGTTGGGAGTAATGGGAAGTAATGTTATAGGCTTCCCTGAACAGGTGGGTTTTCAGAGAGGTTTTAAAAGTTGTGTACGAGGTAGAGAGTGTGACGGAAAGGGGAAGGAAATTCAACAGGAGGGGTGAGGCGTGGGTGAAATCCTGCTTTCTGCAGTGCATGGTACTTGATATGTAGTTTCCCTCCAGTTTAACTCCAGTGTAACTCTTATCTGTCTACTTATGAAGAGTCCACATAGGGTAAGGCCACAGCAGCTACATTTCCAAGCAAGTCTCCAAGCGAGGCCTAGGAAGTTATAGGGCTGCCTCACAAGTGATCATATAAGGAATATATAAATTTAATGTAATATTACGTTGCCTGTCTCTAAGTGATCTTAATGATCGTAATGATCATTTAGATCACTTAGGTCTTTTAAGACCACTTAGGACCACTTAGATCTAATGATCTTGCACTGTATATTGAAAGCCATGCTTTAGTGTTTGCAGATGACACATTAGATAAGTTAATGTATGAACTAGACATTACTTTCCCGGAGAAAGTTATGCATTTTGGGAGGGTGTGTAAATTATAAATGGGGTAGTCTTAGGGAAACCATTAAATGAGAAGGACTTAGTTGTAGACAACTGTGAGTCAGGTATGCAGGATGGCCACGGCTTGGATGTAGTTAGTAGTTCGGATGAAAGGTAGGGAGGTGTAGGAACTTAACAGAGAGGGAGAGGTTTTTTACCTGAATAACTACACACTCTCCAGCTGAGCCAAGAATGGTATGTTACCCAGAGCTTAGCAGCCTCAACTCTGAGAGGAACCCGCAGAGTATCAGACACAAATAGCAATAGTCTACTGGCCAGGATCCGGACGATGATACTGAAGCAGCCGGAAAGACGAACCCCATCAGATAGGAAGCCGAGGTCAACATGGTAGCCAGTGTCTGGTTCACGGAAGTCATGAAGGTCAATAGGGAATCCGAGATGGCACACAAACTGCAAGCAGTGAGAAGCCCTATATTGCACAATAACTGAGCACTGAGTGGAACTCAGTATTGGGTTTTATAGTTGCCGCTCATGTAGGCTCCGCCCCGTATGTGACATCATCCAGACGTGCTCCATGTCACCTCCACTCGTGGATGAATAAAGGTGGCTGTTACAGCGCACGTGCATAGGGATGCCCATTCGGGAAGTATCAGAGGAGGGTGCAGGAGGAGAGGCACAGGTCTCTGACAGTAATAAACTTAGCAACAGTGTTCAATGTCAGTCAGTAGCCATAAGGGCCAGTAAAATAGTATAATCTTCATAATAGAATTGACTCAATTTAGTAAAATATTTTGCCACTGTATAGGTGGATGACAACACCCCATCTTTGAACATGCACTGCAAGTCAAGGTCAAATAAGGAGAATACAAACCACTCTCTGATTACTTGTTCATTAACATGACAAAAGAAGTGCAAAAGAAGTTATTAATTTAGACCTGAAGAAAAACATGTAGCAAAAGGATTATTTCCTGCAATAACAGTAAAGATGTGGAATTCACAACATAGTATTGGCTCCATTTATTTTATAGCATAGAAAGAATTTACAGGGATATAACATGTTAATGGCATGATTAGATATAGATTGTTGATTCAGTGAGAAATCACTATAGCCAAAATGTGTCCTCCTTTTTGAGGCACCATTGGAAATCACTTAAATGTGGAGGTTTTGCCTTCTTTTGGCTCAACAATGGGCACGAACATGATTGATTAACTTGTATTTTTTTAAAAAACCTAAATAACTTTTTGTATTATGTTACTATGACAATATTAAAGAACATATGTTTGTTTTTCCATCCAAACCATGTGGTCATATGCAGAAACTGCAAGCTGTCGATGGAAATCCAGCAGCTGCAATGTGGTGATATCAGCAGTAAAGGTTAGCGGGTGTATGTACCATCCATTATCAGAGGCCTTTTCATGTTATTGACATGAAAGGTTCACTAATTACAGCATAATCAAATAAATTATAAAACACTGCCTCTGCATTATGCCATTTAAGTACTGAAGACCTCAAATATAATCAACCACATGAGTATGTCGTTCTGTTATAGTGTAGCTTATGTTGATATAATGCATATAAAATTGAAAAGCTACCATCTCATCGTAGCCACTCTATCAACCACTCACTCTGCACCATACATGTACACTACCTCCCTCGCACCACTAACCATAGGCTAACCGCTGACAAAAACACTCACACTAATGGGATGCACTGACATACACACACACCCTAACATCATAAACTAGCATACAGACACTCATGCTAACATCATACAGTAACACTCATATGTACATGCACTGGCTAATAGAATGCACTCATACTAACACCAAATGCTCAATATTACATAATTCTTAAGCTGCACACCATAACAATCAAACGTATGTACATAAATCACAATATTTATTGAGTGTTTATTTATTTATTTATTTATGTGAGTGTTCAGAGACACTTTGATTTAAACATTGCACCCACTTTGTAGTTGTTTGATTTTATCATTTGTTTTTTTTTCCCTATACCCCTCCTAATTATTCAGTTTAGGTGTTCAACAATGTTCATGGCTAAAAAGTGTAAAATATCAAGCATTCAAGCATGACATCTTGACAGATAAACATAGGGGCTAGGCCCCTTAGTTTCAATGAAGAGTAATGTTAATGCTAGAGCATTCCAAGACATTTTAGGCAATTGTGTGTTTCCAGTTTTGTGGCACCAATTTGGGGAAGGCAGCTTTTCTGTTCCAGCATGACTGTGAACCTGTGTACAAGGCAAGGTCCATAAATATGTGGTTTGATTCATTTGTTGGAATCGCACTCAACGGCTTTAGAGTGAAAAGGAACATTGATTGCAAGCCAGGCATTTTTGTCCAACATCAGTGCCTGACCTCACAAATGCACTTTTTTTTCAAAAATGGGTACTTGTTCCCACAGACACACTGCAAAATCTTGTGAAAGGCCTCCCCAGAAGAGTGGAGGCTGTTATAGCCGGAGAGGGGAATAACCCAATATACGGTTGCAGCTGTTATTTTACATTCCTGTTTTATGCATCACATATTTATTAACCTTAACATGCAGAGTAAAGAAACCAATGTCACCTCTTCTCTCGCCTGCATAGTTTACATTTTACAAGCTCGTTTATAGGCTCATATATAGTTGTACTCTGTTCAACTCCCTTTAAGATGCAACACCTTTTTGTAGGTTTATCTTAGATACAAAAAAGCACAAAAGCACACCAAAGCTTTAGACGCAAGATGTTAGGTAATAAAAGACTATGTTTAGCCCTGATAATAAAAGCATATACCCTCTTATCACCTTGGTCAATAAAGGGGTTTATAGCTGTCATGAGCATAAACAAAGTTTTAATATTTGTCCTGTTATTTTTCATAATGTCAATGTTAAAGTACAAAATGGAAGGGAGAGCCAAGACAGGCATCCCCTTTGCAAACAAATAAGTTAACAAGGCCAAAGTGTTTATTGAAAACCCAATAACAGCCAATGACAATCATATTTTGTAATCTAGAATAAACTCTAAATGACATCAATAAACTCAAATTACGTTGGTCCCTATTTTTGGGAGGTCTGATGAGGGCATAAATTATCTTCACATGTTGGATATCACATGCTGTCATACCCAAAGCAGCAATGTATGGCTAAAACAAGTCCAGGGGCACGTCACACGTGGATACACCTCCTCACCAAGCCCCCCATTTGGGCCAATGCAACCTGGGCTGGCTGTCCACCTACAACCTACACACCAGAGCAGAATGTCTCAAGACCCACCAGCCAAGAGCACAAAACGAGCATAGGGAGAGAAGGGTAGGACTTAGTCCTGTAGCTCATTGCTTATAAAGGCTCTTTTGGCACATCCCATGACTCCAACTACTCTCCCAATCCCCCCACCAGAATCAGCCAGAACCATTAAACGGATCAAAGACAGGATGCGATGGCCCTCGCCGTCATGTTATCATGGGCAACTAAAGCTGAATTGCTTTAATTTAAATAATTCAATAATACCCTTATATATAAAAGCTTACTAGCTTGTAATATAAAACAGCATATGAAGCTGAGTGACAGTCAATATCTAAACAAGTAATCACTGCAAGTAGGTCTATTCACTTAGCTGTGAGTATTTGCTATAGCAAACTCACATGAGTTTGTTAAGAGTCCAATTTGCAAACTTACCAAAATCAACTCACATGAGCACTTGCAAAAAAATAAAACAACTTGCATGCACTCACAAAAAACTCACATGTTTAGAGTGTTAAGCTTAAGCCTTAACATGACTGAGCACTCAATTTTTAAGTCAATAGATCCAAAAGATCCTCTGTCAAGTTTCTGTCAAGTTTCTGTCAAGTTTGTTATATGTAATATTATTGCACACTGGGTAGTTAGTACATGGTGTTAGTTAATGGGAAATAAAGATAGGGTTGGGTTTAAGGTTAGGTAAGGGTTACATTTAAAAAAAAACCCAAACAAAATGTAATATAAATGAAAATGATATAGGAATATAGGTTGGTTTTCAAATAAGTCAAACTCTCATATGAGCGGAAATCAAAACGGCAGAAAAACAAGTAAAATCAAGAAACTTTATTCCTGTCCATTGACAGCAGCAATCGACAACATCAGCTGGCAGGATCAGACTTCATGCAGGACGCGTTTCACACACGTACATAGTAAAAACAAAAAAAATGCTCTGGTCCTCTAAAGGTTAAAGCAGGTAACACCTTGAAATTTCAGAACACTTCAGCATTACCACACAAGAAAACTAAGAGATCCAAAATGATCCTCTAAGCACACACCCTGAAACATCAGCAGATCAACATATATTATCCACTATTTTACATCCTGTATGTCTGGTTTACGTAAAAAGAGAGAAAAGGAAACAAAACAATGTCTGTGGATAGAAGTTATTCACTGATGTAATCTAAGAGCTATTTTTGTGTTTGCACATTCAGTGTATTTTGCCTATAGATTAATCTCTCATTTTGTCAGAGTCTCCAGTGGTAAAAAACTACTTCAGTATGACCTTTATTGGTAGACAGTTCTGACGGGGTTCTTTTTCCAAAGCAAATATATGTGAATTTTGCTTTGTTTATTAAAATGTTAAATACAAATCTAGTCACTAAACTATGCTCACTTAAAACCATGAGATATTAAACTGTGTGCTTGGTCTTTTTATGAAGGTTGACTTTGTTTTTATTTCATGATTTAAAATTGGGTCGAAAAAGTTATTATCTAAATTGAGTGACTGTTGATGGTTTGATCATACTTGTGAGGCTTAACATGAGCACAGGATCTAGGGGACGAATAGATCAATCTAAAGAATGGCAAACCAGCATGGTTCTGAGCCCACTCCCTAACTTTGTCCAGCTCATTAGACGAAGAGAAACAAGAGCCACAAACAAATCTAGAAAGTGAAAGATTTTCTCACTTCTATTGTGACTTAGGCTACTGTCATAAAGTTCTGCATAAATCGTTTGTGCTATATAAAGAAAAGATAACAATATAAAATAATATAAAATTGCTTTGTGTTTAACTCCTCCATCTCTGTGCCCCAGTTTCACAAAGGCTAACAGTACAAATCAATCCAAAAGAGCACTTATGATTAATGATGCAATGTGTAGTTTAATATGTCAATTTTCTTCAAAAATGTTTATCAAGTTTTATCTTAATTAAAGCTCTTGCTATAAGGATTGGAATGTTGCTATAATAAACCGCATTACACATCATTAATCTTGTGAAATGAAGTCCCATAAGTGTTCTTTTGGATATATATATATATATATATATATATATATATATATATACAGTATCTCATAAGAGTGAGTACACCCCTAACATTTTTGTAAATATTTTATTATATCTTTTCATGTGACAACACAGAAGAACTGACACTCTGCTACCATGTAAAGTAGTGTGCAGCCTATATAACAGTGTAAATTTGCTGTCCCCCTCAAAATAACTCAACACACAGCCATTAATGTTCAAACCTTGGCAACAAACGTGAAGAATGTCCAAATTGTGCCCATAATGTTATGGGTCATAGGTTATATATATATATGTATTATATATATATATATATAATACATATTATAATATAATATATATTATATATATATATATATGTATGTGTATATATGTGTGTATATATATATATACCCGTTAACATTGGGTTAATATAATAATAATAATAATAATAATCCAAGCCAAAAACAGGCGGTAAGCTTCTCAGTAATTGTTCCTTATACTAATGCGCACAAAGTGAGAGAAAAAGCAGAAGCACTGTCGTTATGTGTTAGGATTTAAGGCGATGACTTATCAAGAATTTAGAAGAAAAGACTATATTAAATCCTCACTTATCTCCCTTTTAATTCATGTTAGGACAACAAGCCCCCACCGTCTGAAACTGAGCATAGTTGTATGTCTTTGTCAAAACTACTCCTAGCTCGTTTTCCCATAGATTTACCCAATAAGCAGCCATTAACTTTTTTTTAATCTTAAAATTACAATATACTGCATCAACTAATTTCATTCTTCAGCCTCCTGTTTATTTTAATGTGTCTAAAGAAAAGGTTCAGTTCATTACTTAATTCAGTGGCATTTGAAAAAAAAAACCCAAAACAATCAAACACTACATCCAGTAACTTCCCTGGCAAATTTTTTTTTTAAAAAGTGCTGAACCTAGTATTAGTTACCCTATACTGTTCATTTTGTCCAACTGAGAATGCCTTTTTATTGTTTTTTTTTTACTCAAATTCTTTATCTGAATCATTTAAGTTGTTTTATTTAAATAGTAATTGTGTGAGTCTCAAAACACTTTGCAATAATGCAAGTATTCAGTAAGGATTATTTGGTTGGTTTGATTATAGTTTCCTAACCAGTAATAGTGAAATTTTTATTAACCCCTAGATTCACTATTGACCAAAGTGTTTCTTTGTTCTAAAACAAATCTTAAAGAGACCCCTGGAGACCTATAGGCAGAAGGGGTTACATGACCCAGCCATACACTCAGGAAGGAACCTGGGGATGCTTGGAGTCAAACAACAGTCAGCTATTCAGTCATCAGCCGGGGTGGGGTTTATTTTGGCGGGAAAATATACTGTATAAATATATGTGAACATAATAATATTTATTATTTCAACTGCTATACCAGAGAAGAGAAGATTCCCACCCCAAGTCCGGGTGTACAGCGAATTAGGTATTGGATGGGGGTACCGTGAGGAGTGACCGGGTGTTATTTTAGATCTTGATCTAGTTTTTGCCATAAGGGGGTGGTATGGGCATATATTCCTGTTGTGGGGTGAGATGTTAGCGTGGTGACCATATAGTTACGACATTCATGGTGTTTTATTGACCCAACCCATAACGACCCGTGGTATTTGGCGAGGCTGTTGGTCAATTAAGTTACGTTTTAAAATACGGATGCGTAAGATTTTATATAATGCCGTTAAAGTTTGTGTAATAAACAATGTTGCAGCATTTTATTTTTTAGAATGCCGTGGCCAATTCTAAATCCAAAATTAAGGATGTAGAGCCAAAATGATAGTGTGAGGTACATGGGTCATGGCTATTGCATTCAAACCAGCTGAGTAAACATGGAGCTAACTTTGGCCTTTATTTTAATGGTCCACTGTCTTCTGAACTAGCTACAGCCATACTCATTGTTAGTGCTCCAGAGAAATCCACCTGAAGTTTATTGCCAGCTGTGGCCCTTTCATGCGACACCAAATAATTTAGTAAGTAGACACAGAGCTTTGGAACTTTGCTTTAAACTGTTGAATGGAATGTATAAATGGAATCAGATTTGTTACATTAAATATTAAGATGAATATATACCTCAGATCCACACAGGTATCTCACACTTTTTTGGTCTACCAAGGCAGTATAGTCGTATACTAACCTATGACAACCAGGGTTGAAAATGACTTGTATTAACCTTAAGGTCATGTTTCTGGTGTTCTATACACTTCAGCGCACTTATCATAAACAGAAATACCAGTAAGTGATTTTTTTCTCTCTAAGGCAGATATCAATTCAGGTGAACTGGAGCCAAAACTGTGACGCAAAAGTAGAAAATAACGTTGACAGAATGACTGAAATTGTGGTTATTGCGGTTCATTTAAGGATTACATTTTACAATGTGGCAGACTATTTTTTGATGATGTGCTGGTCCGCTTTGTAAAGATTGACACTGACTGTTGTCAAATGCCTGTCTATCCTCATTCAGTTAGTAGTATGTCCTGCTACGAGTGAATCACTATACCTAAGGCAACATACTATGCAAAAAGTACAAAGCAACACTACACTCTGGTATTTAATATATTTGGTTAAGACGTGCTAAACAATGTGGTGCACCCAATGAAGCCTATGTAGTTCTAGAAATAATTTGCATGCGTATTCAATTGGGATATTGGATTGTTATAGAAATATACATATATATTTCCTCTATGTCCATGAAAACTGAATGAAGTATGACTTATAAAACCAACATATATCTGCACCATCTGGTTCCAAGCATAAAATCATTTTTTTTATTTCTATGTTTTTATTTGTGCATCCGAGGATGAGAATTAGATCAATTTGTGGCTTATCTCTGCATGCCTACGAGATTAGGTCCTTGATTTTAGATTTTGTGTATATATTATTGTGTAAAGTTAGACAATGCATCGAATCCTTCGGAAACCAGCTCTTCTTGCATCACATGCCACTACCAACGTACATAATAGATCCTTGGGGTAGAAAATAAAATACCATATTAACCGTAAGCAAGTCCTTAGAACTGTTATGGATCAGATGTCATTCATTAAAAAATAACTGCTGTTCTATTTGGAGTGTTCTTGCTAAAATTAGCTACATGTTTGTACTGGTGGGAAGAAAATCAATGAAAACGGTAATGGTTGAATGGATAGAAAAGTGACAAGTTACTAAAGAAAAAAAGCTCCAGTTTGTCTGTTTTTGTTTTTGTAGTACTTTTTCTAGATAAGCGCACTTAATCTTCTACTTATATGGTTGAGATGCACCAAACTACTATTGTAGCTACACCTGCTGTCATTTTGGATGTTGTTGGGTTTGTAACTTGGCAACCAAGAAAAATCAAAGCAGTTATTTCAGTCATTTATTTGGTGTTTCTGGCACGGAGGTCTAGCCTGATTTAGAAAGGATATTAAAAAGCATTGCAAGGTTCAACTTGACAAAGTTGCAGGCCTGTAAATGCATTTAGAATTTAAAAGCCCTTTTTTGGCAACTATGATCATTGATTACATTTCGCAAAGCAATAATTTACATGACAGAGTTTGCCCTGAACATTCCAAGCTGCTAATGTAATTTACACTTTGCATAATACTACATATCATGAAAGCATAGAATGCCAGAACACGTACAGTTCCACCACACAATAGCAGAAATGTAGGTAACTATAATCGAGGCTTAAAAAAATGTAGGTGTAAAAGCTGAATGCACAAGAGTACAGTATGTCAATAGAAAAATATAAGCTTGCTTTCTCAAATTAATAATGAAATAATGAATATGATATGTGTGTGAAACTGCACAGCATTAATGTCAACATGGCCGCCCACATGTTAGTGGTAGCCTTCTAAGGATTTCATGAATCCCAGTCTCTGAAACCCTATTCTACACATTTAATGACGTATGTAGCCCTTCATTTTACAAAAGTTGGACATCACTCCGGTATGTTAACAAAAGAAATAACTACAGACAATGTGAAATATAGTGAAATATGTATACTATTTAGAAACCTACTTAGAACATGTTTTGGATCCTGTTTAAGATTCCATTTGGAATTGGTAGCTTTCTACCTGTAATGTTTGTGCATTTCATTACATCACACAAAAATCATGCAACTGTCTCTTTCTTCTAAACTCGACTTCCAAAGTCAACAGGGGTAACCTTCTATATGGGAAGTTGGTTAAGTAGGATTTATCCTATGACATACTATAAAGGATATGGACTGTTTTGATTACATGTTCTACTGAATTTAAACAAATGCGTAATTGAGTCATATCCCACCTACTTAAATGGAGCAATCTTTCGATGAATACTTACACGAATGTCACAAATTGCCGGCTTTGTTGAAACATGTATGTCTAAACTTGCACAGAGTTTATATTCCTTGTGTATGAACTAAGCTTTCATAAAGATCAAATTTCGTGCTAGTGCAGAAAACAAAATTCCATTTCAGCTAAACCATAGCCATAGTTATAAGACAAAGTTAGGCAAAGTAAAAAAAACAAAAAACAAACTACCTACATTCTATATACCGTATTATGCTATCGTGGTGCTTTCCAGCCTCTATATGTAATGATAAACAATACATGCTATGCTAAAATAATATCTATATCAAACACCTTATGTTTAATTCTTTATTTAATGGTTGGCATATTTAGTTATTCATTACAGCTTTTCACCAGTAGGGAAAATCATAACATCATATTAAAAAGATACTTCTCTAAATAAGCTCAGACATATATAAATATTAGATACTGCTGCCAATATATATATTTTTCTCACTATGTACCCCCTCTCCCCCTCTCTTCTCACTATCTACCCCTTCTCCCTCCCTTTTCACTTTCTTACCCGTCTCCTTCTCTTCTCACTCTCTACCCCCTCTCTTCTCACTATCTACCCCTTCTCCCTCCCTTTGAAGTTCACTTACATTGCAGAAGTCCTGCGGTGGAAGTCCAAGGCCTCTTTCTCGCTGCTCTACCACAGTGCAGGCTGTTTCGCTGCTGAGCATGACATGCTGGCATCACGACCGAGCTAGAAGCCCCGCAGAGGAGACTGAGGGGCGCCAAGCGGTTGCTGAACACTTCTGAACTTGCTGAAACCGCTCGGCGCCCCTCTCTCTCGTCAAAAAAAAGACGGCGTTTCAATTCCGGGACTTAAAGTGCCATTGCGGGACTATCCCGGGCAATCCGGGACATGTGGTAAAATGCTATATTAACCGTAATCAAGTCCTTAGAACTGTTTTGGATCAAATGTCATTCATTAAAAAATAACTCCTGTTCTATTTGGAGTGTTCTTGTTAAAATTAGCTACATGTTTGTTTTGGTGGGGAAGAACATCAATGAAAACGGTAGTGGCTGAATGGTTAGAAAAGTGACAAGTTACTTAAGAAAAAAAAGCTCCAGTGTGTATTTATTTTTTTAGTACTTTTTGTAGATGTACATATATCTGGACTTATAGCTTATATATTTTTTTTCAAATGTACCGTATTTGCTCGATTATAAGACAAGGTTTTTCAGAGCAAATGTTCTGAAAAATATCCCTCGTCTTATATTCAAGATCGTCTTATAATCAGACCTCAAACAGAGTTCTGACTACAAGACTAAGATCCAGATCCCCAGCAGCACTGCAAGGGACCTGGATCCTCCTCTCTGGCTGCCCGTGGACGCCTGCGTGCAGACATCCTCCGCTACTGCTGGCACTTCCTCTGGGGCTTCTATGACGGAGTGTCAGCATCACATGACCTTCCAATGCTCAGTCACAGAAGCCTCGGTGGAAGTAGCACCCAGCAGCACCGGCTGCCCCCACTAGATACCAGGGAGTCTGAAGCACAGGGGGCCAATTCTAGGGATGCATCGGTAAGTTGGGGTATTTGGGGGTAAGTAAGAGTGGTATGGGGTGTATAATGGTTTTCTGGAGGGAGAGTGGCACATAGGGGGTTAAAAGGCATATCAGGGGGGTAAGGAATATCTGGGGCAGAGTAGCAAATAAGGGGTTAAAAGGCATGTCAGGGGGGCAGAGTGGCATGTATAAGGTGTATAAGGCATATCTGGGCTGCAAAGTGGAAAATAGAGGGTTAAAAGGCATGTATGGGGCAGAGTAGTATGTCAGGGAGGCAGAGTGGCATATAAGGCATATCTGGGGGGCAGATGTGCATAACTTGAGGCAGAGTGGCAAATAAAAGGAAATAAAAACAAAAAAAAACATTTTAGTCAATCATAGTTTTTATTAACTATGAAAAAATGGTTTACATGTGAGTTAATATTTACTAGTAAAACTTTTTTCCTATAGGGTGGTCTTATATTCAGGCTTTCTTTTTTTCCTGAAGTAATATTCACATTTTGGGGGGTCATCTTATAATTGAGCAAATACGGTATACTTCTTTTCAAATGGTGATTTATGTACTTTCCTTGCGCCATGCAAATGGATAAAACATGTTCTGCTTCTTTTCATCTTGTTCATATTATGCTGTAAAAATAACACACTTTGCAATCATTTTAAGAACAGTCAAAAATGTTGCATGGCCATTGGTAACTAGATATTATATGAACAGCTCAACATGTTATTTGCAGTACATTTTAACCTTATTTCTTTGTTACATACTTTATAACAATGATGATATGACACTCCCATCTTTTCTTTAAATTTCTCATCTGTATAGTTTTGGAATACAAGCAACATGTGCTTCTCCAAAAATGTCTGGCCAGTGGAAATCGGAAATAAAACGTATATTAAAATCCAAAACAGCTTGAAAACATTAACACAATATATGAACAAGTGCAACATAACGTTGTTTTAGTTACCAAATAATGCAATTTGCACCACTAAAGTAAACAAAAAAATAAATAAATCAAGAAGAAAAATAAAATTGTTAAAAAATAATCAAAGGATGTGGTTATATTGTAAAGGCGCAACTGACGCAAAATTCTTTGTAAACAAGAGCATTAAAAAGGGTACATATGTAAATAGTCACAAGAAGTCTATAATTAGATAGGCTGGACTATTCAAGATTATTTAGCAACAAAGTCCATCAGTCCGTGGGAACCAGACAACACCCGCCTATGTTGCTGTGTTACTGGTTAAACTGGATCATTATGGTACTTTGTATACAATAGGTGAGTGAGTTCATGAGAAAGGTTAGGATATTTTATATACAGTTGTGATCAAAAGTTTGCATACGCTTGGAGAATTGGTAATATATGTACAATTTTTAAAGAAAACATGAGTGAGCAGGTAAAACACATTTCTTTTATTTCTTATGGGATTCATACTCAACTGTAGGTTATAACAGAATGGTACAATCATAAAACAAATCATGGCAACAAAGAACAAAATGCAAGTCTGCATACCCTTAGTTCTTCTTAATGCTGTGTATTGCCCCCTTTAGCATCAATGCCAGTGTGCAGTCTTTGGTGCCCCAAATTCTTGCAGGTGGTATAGCTGCCCAGGTCATGCAAGTCTGTAAATTTGAGATCTCCCCAGAGTGGTTCGATGATATTAAGGGCAGGAGACTGTGACGGCCACTCCATAACCTTCACCTTTCTCTGCTGTAACCACTGGAGGATCAACTTGGCCTTCTGTTTAGGGTCATTGTTGTGATGAAAAGATGAATGCAAATTGTCTGTCAGTATTTTCTGATAACATGCTGCATTCATCTTACCATCACACCCCCAAAAAACATCAGTGGACCACCACCATGCTTTACAGTGGAGATGGTATTCTTTTGGCTATAGGGTTTGTTGAGACCTCTCCAAACATAGCACTTATGGTTGTGACTATAAAGCTATATTTTGGTCTTGTAACTCCAAATTAGTGTGCCAGAAGATGTGAGGCATGTCAAGTTGTTGTCGGGCATATTGTCACCTGGCTTTTTTGTGGCATTGGCACAGTAAAGGCTTCTTTTTTGGCAACTCGACCATGCAGCTTATTGTTGTTCAAGTATCATCATATTGTGCACCTTAAAACAACCACACCGTCTTTTTCCAGAGCAGCCTGTATTTCTCCTGAGGTTACCTGTGGGATTGTCTTAGTATCCTGAACAATTCTTCTGGCAGTTGTGGCTGAAATCTTTCTTGGTCTACCTGACCTTGGCTTGGTATCAAGAGATCCCCGGCATTTTCAAGGCTTCGGATATCTTTTTATAGCCTTTTTCATCTTGATAAACTTCCATTATAAAGTTCGATTACCTTGTTACGCGGGGCTTTTGCCAGTTCTTTTCTGCTCCCTATAGCTCAGTACCTAACCTGCTCAGTGCATCCACAAGAGAGAAACAAACCGATTGACTATTTATACACAGACACTAATTGCAATTTAAAAAGCTACAGGTACGGGAAATTAACCTTTAATTGCCATTTTAACCTGTGTGTGTGACCTTGTATGTCTGTAACAAGGCCAAACATTCAAGTGTATATAAACTTTGATCAGGGCCATTTTGGTGATATCTGCTATTATGAGAATGTTTTTTTCTTGTCTGCATGATCAGTCATATTTTCAAAATCAATGCCAACATTTCACAATTTTTCATTTTTGAATTCTGTGACCATTGCCATGAACTTTTATTAGAAGATTTATTACCGAGTGGCTACCATATTTATTAAAATAATCGGATTATAAATTTGAAAATATTTGCAATATTTTTAGTAGTTTCTAATTGAAACATTAATTTCTGAGTGGCTGTATTTTTTTCATTAAAATCATCTTATGACTTTGACTAATGATGTTGAAAACTTTACACACTCTAAGACATGTTGGAGCAGAAATCATTTAAATTATTAATTAATTAAAAGGATATGTTACTCACCTGGAACTTTAAAGGGATTTATGAATCCTGGGGGTGATACAGGATTGGAAATTGTACTTTTTGCCCAGTCTACACTGCATTGTTTAAAAGCTGATATGTTGATATTATTATTATTGCTCCCAACTTACATATGCGTACTATGCACATACTAATAATGATTACTATTATTGACAGAGAATACCTCTAGAAAGTTCAGGATTCTATGAGCCGAATGACTACAAAAATCTATAGTAATCCCACTGAAGATTTGCTTCGAATGAACTGATAAAAATAGGGTCTTCATTTTAATTTACATATTGATACAGTCTAACTGATGTGCAACTTGGGGACATATGCAGAATAACAAATTTATCTGAAACTCACGTTAACACTAAAGTTAGAAACCCCAGGCCTTGTTGTAAGATGTAACCTATATAACCTAATATCTTGGAGCTGTAACCCTCATATTAGCATTTATGACACCATTTTAGCCTCACACATATTTTACTCTATGTATGCTTATTTTATTATCAGTACGCATTTCACCTCACGTTTCATGTTACATGTTATGAGAAGATTTGGCACACACAGAAAATTATAACCCCATGGACTTCTTCATGATTATCACTACATTTGCTCTTTAATTTTTTTCTGGGTGTGTCTGGTGACAGGTCAGATATATTTAAACATTGTCCTTTTTGTTACCTAAACGTTTGCCTGAAAATTCCTAGTTGATGCAACAAAGAATAGGGCATTAAAAATTTAAGTGTATACAAACTACATACTTGCTTGGGAAAATCTAGTCTCGGCTGAATTGTGCAAAGCTGAATCACTACTTCCCGGTACACATCAAGAGAGCAATTTGAAGGGACTTCTAATGTAATGCTTGATCAGCTGGTGGCTTTTTTAATATAATACAAGCCAAATTAATTTAAGCTGTCTTCACCTTTGATATACCTCAGTTGTGGGTTTCCCGATTTAGGCGGGACAGTCCCGATTTTGGGTCTCTGTCCCGCCGTCCTGCCTATCCCTTCCTCTGTCCTGCTTTGCAGGGGCAGAGGAAGGGTGAAGCCAGGGCCGGACTGGCCCACCGGGATACCTGGAAATTCCTCGGTGGGCCGTCAGGTCCGTGGGCCATGTAGTTGGCGGACGAACATGCAAAACAGCCGCAGAGTGGCTACGAGCGGGATTGAAAGCCTCTTCCGGCCGCCGGTGCCTAATGAAATTAAAGGAGCTGGCGTGCACGCACTGCGACGCCCGATGGCCCTGCCTCAGGTCTTTGTCCCACCCCTTTTAAGATGTGGGACGAAGTGCTGAGGCACGGCCAGAGTGGCATATAGGGGGTATAAGGCATTTCTGGAGGCAAAGTGGCATATAGGAGAGTATAAGGCATATCAGGGAGGCAGAGTGTCATATAGGGGGGTTTAAGGCATTTCTGGGGTAATAGTGGCAAATAAAAAAAAATTAAAACAAAAAACAAAAAATTCTCAATCCTAGCATTTATTAAATATGAAAAAATAGTTTACATGAATTAATAAAGAAATAACAGTTTCTTACAAGAATATCATGAAGAATAATGTGATCATTGTTTTGTTCCACTGAATAAAATAGAACTTTTTCATCTAAAAATGTTTGCAGTAGCAAATGGTTTGATTCCAAAATAAGGACAGTGTACATATATATATGTGTGTGTATAAAGGCAGTGTACATGTATGTGTGTGTAAAAGGGCAGTGCACATGTATTTGTGTGTAAAAGGGCAGTGTACATGTATGTGTGTGTGTGTAAGTGGTCAGTGTATATGTGTGTGTGTGTGTAAGGACAGTGTACGTGTATATGTGTGTGTGTTTAAGGGCAGTGTACACGTACGTGTGTGCGTGTAAGGGCAGTGTATGTGTATGTGTGTGTAAAGGCAGTGTATGTGCATATGTGTGTTTATGGGCAGGCATGGGTAAAGGCAGTTTTTAGGGGTCCTGGGAGGGAGGCTAACATTAGCCTTTTTTGATTAAAAAAATCTCTGCTGCTGTGGACTACTCTTCCAATGATACTCAGCCAGCATTATGGTGAACACCTGGCTGGCTGAGAATCATAGAAATTTTAGTTCACAGCTAGCATCTGCAGCTTTACTGTGGCTGCACTTCCCATGACGCTCAGCCAGCATCATGGAAGTAGTATGTCTGGCTGAAATTCAATTCAATGTGTTGGTTATTTTTAATATGTATGACTGTGCTGACAAAAATGAAGCGTGTTTTAAGTGGCGATGCAAGAGCAACATTTTAAAGTGCAATTGCTTGTATTGGTGAGTTCCGCGAGATTAAAACAAATGTCCCTCTTTTACATTTTGGGAGGTATGGTGTCTGCAAATTTACTCAACAACTAACTTAATCTGGACTAAGTCGAGTCCCCTTTGATCAAGAGATGGATTTAAGAGATGGATTTATCAGGGCAACATATTTTTTCATAAAAAAAGGCAATATTGTTTTCTGTTTTTATTTTTAAATAGAAAAGAGATGGTAAATGTGTATTTATATGAACAAACCTATTTTTTTACGCACAACATTATTTGTTTTTATTATTAGAAAACACATTTTATCCTATCTTAACAAAATAATAATAGGTTATAGCATAATGTGAAACTGAGCCTTGGAGATGGAGGCACAGGGACTGCATGACAAGGCAAGTCTGACCTGGAAGGCTTTGGGTTAAGTAGCGAGGTGTCAGTAAGGGATAGGTTAATGGGTTTATGTGTAAAACTGACAGGCCTTCATCTCTGCAGTGCCAGGGAGCGTGGAGGAATGCCTGAGCATACCCTCGAACTCTCAGGGTTTCGCCTGAAGACTTCCGGGTCACGGGAGCAGCGTCCTGGCATGTTGGAGGATGATGGGGGCAGCTTGTTGCTGCCAGATGGTTTTCATTTGAACAACATTTGGTTGGAAATGTGGTGCACTGGGGTCCAGGAAGCTTTGGAGATTGCACTTCATTGGTTGATGGCGGACGAGCCCCCTGCTGGCGACCAATAGAGTCGCTCATATGGACCTTAAACTCTTGGAGTGGGGAGACCTCCCCAGGCTATGTTCAGCTGTCAGGAGTTAGAGGGCCGTGCAAGTGATTCTATTGGTGGCCTGCAGGGGCCTCCTCTGACATCAACCAAATTCGGAAACAAAATTCTTTGCCCGATGCCCATATTTACTCAGACTGTAATTCTTATTTACTCTCTTTCTCACACGCTCTGATTGTCTCCATACCTTCTCCCTGACCACCTTCGCTTCTTCTCTAGCACCCTCTTTATCGTCTCTTTTCTGTGTTTTTTTCTTCATCCACATCTCTGCAAAAATGGCATCCATGGCAGAGCTTTAAAAGTTGCATTTTGTATTTGATATATATATATATGTGTGTGTGTGTGTGTGGCAAGATCCACTACATCATTAAAAAATTGAATGACAGCATTGAAAGTGGTGAAATTCAATGATGCAATCAAGGAAAACATTTTAAGATGAGCAATAGATCTTCGCAACGTAAAAGGCGATGTAATGAGTTACAACACAAAAGCAAATCTGCAATCATGCATGCATACTATCGGTGGTCAATGTGTGCTTTGTATTATGAAGTTGAGGGTACTAGTTTCATGGTTTCGTAACCATAGCCTTGCGGAATCCTAGATCAAAAAAGAAGATGTAAAGAAACACTTCACTGTATGTTATTGATATATTAACTTTGAATAAGATTAATGTGCAAAAGGAATGCACGAAATATGTCAAAATTACATTAATACAATACATTAGGTTGTCTACTTTTCAAAAACATATAGCTTTATTTAGCGTTTTTAAAATCTGGACCATTGAAGTTAGAGACTCAGAATACTATTTTTTAAAATATGACATTCTGAAAAAAACAATGCGTGCATTTTAAAATTTGCTCTATAGCTGCCAAAATAAATGAAAATTCTAGACATATGAGGTGTATCCATACACAGGACAGCTTTATCAATATAGATTGGGATTTGTTCTCATTTGAACTAGCTGTGTATATATACCGTAGTGGCCCGAATATAGGCCGCACTTTTTCCCCCCACTTTAAGTCTTTAAAGTGGGGGTGTGGCCTATATTCGGGGTCTAGCCCCCAACGCCCAGGACATGCAGTCCCGGGCGCCGGGCAGGCTGCAGAGTTAGGATACAGATCCCCCGCAGCGGTGCATACTGTATACTACTCTCCGTTATGCTCAGACAGCCTCCCCTGCCGGCACTTTCCACGGGAGATTGTCTAAGCGCACCGCGCAGACGTTCACCGGCAGCGGGGATGCGAGCATAAACAACCTCAACCTATGGCAGCGTATCTCAGGGGGGGGGGGTGGTAGAGTGGCAGCAATATACTTGGGGGGGTAGAGTGGCAGCATATCTCGGGAGGGTAGAGTGCAGCATATCTCTGAGGGATAGAGTGGAGAGTGGCAGCATATCTCGGGGTGTAGAGTGGCAGCATATCTCTCGGGGGTAGAGTGCGCAGCATATCTCGGAGGGGGGGATAGAGTGGCAGCATATCTCGGGAGGGTAGAGTGGCAGCATATCTCGGGGGATAGAGTGGAGAGTGGACAGGCGAGGCAGCATATCTCGGGGGTAGAGTGGCAGCATATCTCTCGGGGGCGGGATAGAGTGGCAGCATATCTCGGGGGGGGCAGAAACGTTTTTCTTTAAAAAAGCACCTAACTCTTAGGGTGCAGCCTATATTAGGGTGCGGCCTATATCCGAGCCAATATGGTATTTATAATAGGTAAGACTGTTAAACCCTTTTTAAAAAAAATCTCCATTTTTTTAAAATGTCATACTAAATGATGGATCATATAGATAAATATGGTTTAAAAAGAAAGCTTTATTTGTCATGAAAAAACAAAATATATTTTGTGTGGGTACACAAAATGACAAAGAGGGTTACAATTGAACAAGGATATAGATATTGTCTAAAGACGTTAAGAAGCTAAGCCTGGCAACAAGGGGTCAGAATGGACTATATTGGCCAGGTTGTATTTGCTAGATTTTGGGGGAGGAGTTTAATGGCAGTATGTGGAGCAGCTACTAGACTGAATCCAGACGGCTTTTCTGCAGGGAGCATCATGGCCCGCTGTTAGTCCGGCTGTCATGAACCTTAACAGGTTTGGATAGAGTCTCAGCTCAGGGTTAACTCGGAATGAAGGTCTTTATTCATAATGAAAACCGAATACAAAGGAAAATAAGGCACAATCTTGGTTTATTAAATTAGGCAGAGAACAATTTAGCAGGTAGGCAGATTTACACCAGTGAGTACAATTCTCTTACCCCAGAGTTAGTAGCTGAAGTCCAAGCGAGATATAAGGAGTATTGAAATCAGTAGCAAGTGTTAACGATGATGAGCAGACTTGATGAAGCAGAGTTGGAGTTCAAATAAGATTTCTTACAAACATAAACATGCTTCTGTAGTTGAGGAATTTGAGTCTGGTAATCTTAATGGTCAAATCCTGAAGGAAACAGCTTTAAATGTATTCTGCAGGAACCAGGTTTAATCGCAGGAAATCAGGAGCCAGATTACACATTTTTTATTAACTATATGCTACAGTACAATAAATAAATACTTTAACAGGTTAAAGGATATAATGGAAAATTTAAAATGATAAAATGAATTAAAACATTTTACATAAAATAAATAGAATAAATACCTAAAACAAGTCTTTGGGACGTTCATGCAAGTAAAATGTTCCACATATTAAGGCACCAAAGTCTTTTTGCGTTCATTGAACCCATCAGAGCAATGGTATGCACAGGGTTAATGGATATTAGGGATTGGACGGTCTCCTCTACAACATCTGTAGTTAACACTTGTTCCGGACTTGATGGTGAGATCTCACTGCTGGACTTTTCATCTCTGTCGTCGGGACTGCTCACAAGGTCTCCCACAGGAATTAGACTCTCATGTCTGGTAGAAGGACCTGCATAGGGATTTAAAAACACATTGGGATCCGCAGGACCCACCACTGGGGAGGGATCTATTGGACACGAAACAGCCTGTTCCTTCATCTGATTACTTCAGATTACTGATGCCACTGCAACCAGCACAGCAGGATCACCAGTGGCAGCATCACCATTACAGGCTCCTTCAGGTCAGCTGTAGAGGAGGGCTTACTTGGACCTGCATCTAGTTTGCCAGGCTGTCCAGGAGCCATATCTGCCCAGGACTGCCGGGGCTTGCTGGGACAGTCCCTATATACATGGTCTGGCTTGCCACATCTGTTGCATAACCTGGACTTATCACAGCTAGCGGTGAGGTGGCCCCATTATCCACAGTTCCTGCATAGGGGCCTAGGGTCCTCTGTTGCTACCGATGGAGAAACTCGGGGGGGGGACTATTCCACCGACCCCTTCCTTGTGCTCTTATAACTGCACAAGGAACCTCCTCTTAATGTTCCAAATCCCCATCTCAGTCCGTACCTTCTGTGAGTTAGATACCTTCTTACAATATCGATATAACCAGGCTATGACAGCTACATCAGACATATATGAACAGTAAGAGGGATTTCCTCACCACCATACAGCAATGTAAAGCAGAGTCCATCCAGTCTTTCAATTCTCCTCTGACCTCTGACATGAACGAGGCATTTTCATCCACACAACTGCCGCTCACTGGATATTTTCTCTTTTTCCAACTGTTCTCTGTAAACCCTAGAGATGGTTGTGCGTGAAAAGGTCAGCAGTTTCTGAAATACTCTTACGCGCCCTTCTGGCACCAACAACCCTGCCACATTCAAAGTAGCTAAATCCCCTTTCTTCCCCATTTTGATGGTCTGTTTGAACTTCAGCAAGTTGTCTTGACCACATCTACATGCCTAAATGCATTGAGTTGCTGCCATGTGATTTCCTGATTAGCTATTTGTGTTAACAAGCAATTGAACAGGTGTACCTAATAAAGTA
>VKOC01026174.1:0-26092 GCA_009364415.1 Spea multiplicata
CGCTGTATACAGTAATATAACCCCCCCAGCGCTGTATACAGTAATATAACCCCAGCGCTGTATACAGTAATGTCTGTTTTTATCTCTTTTTGTTCCAATAAACTCCCTTTATTTACAGACCTGGAGCCGCCGTTGCTGTCAGTCATGTGATATTTTGGGTGACTTTCCTGACTCAAACACCACACTGAGCCGATGCTTTACGGCAATGCTAATGAAGTCTGTTACTCCATAGACTCTCATTAGTAAGAGAGTCCATATTGATTCCCACAGGCAGTATGATAAGGAGTCGGGGTGTTTAGTAGATCGGGGCTCAAATAACAGAGCAAGAATCATACAAACGGCTGATATGCCACTGCCTTCGTGTAAACGAAGAAAACAGAGCAATATTTGTGAAAATAATCAATAGTAATTAAAAACGACGGCGTTCCTCTTTAAAGATGTGCAATCAAGTAGAGTGCAGCTTTATAAAAAGATATGGAAAATTACCAAAAAAAAAAAATGTTCAGTTTTCCTTTAAAAAGTCCTAATGCCATTGCGCTCACCTAACGCAGGCTGACGGCTCTGTTATTATTTTGCCAAAGTAATACTTAAACATGAAAAGAGAAATAAAAAATCTCTAAAAAGGCGAACAAACAAATTGCTTCTCGTATCGGAGTAAAGTGGCTGAATAAAAAAAAAAAATGCAAATGCTTTTACGTTTTCAGATTTCCCCGCCATTTACGTTGTATGGATAATAAGTTGACCTCTCAAGATGCTCTTTCTTAAATTACCCCGATCCTCCTGCATTCAGTGATCTTCCCGGCGTGGATCGCGCAACGCAATTTAACGAGATGAAAGAGAAATTCTGTTGTGGGGCCACCTTATTAACATTCAGAAAGAATAAAATACGACGTCCGTGCCTAGGACGTTTGAACCGCTTTCTTAATATAATTGCAATTTTTCGAGCACAGAGCTAATAGCATCCCGGACTGTTGTGAACTATATAATTTTGAATAATGTACTGAAAAAATGAGTATATGCAATATTAAATAATGATTTATAATATAGAGCTGGAGTTTATGTGATAGCATTTACATTCAATGCTCTTCGCAAATCAAGAGTCATCAATTCCGTAGGAATCTATTTAAACTCCAATGTATCAAAAAATAGCAAGAAGAGAATTCATCTCCCATCCACGTATTCCAGATTCCATCCGCTATTAGAACATCATTCGGGGCTAGAACAGATCATGTGATTGTTTTACACTTTTTTATATTGTTTGGATCGAATCTTCTTCGACATTATAAAGGTAATACATCATAATACATCTGGTTTTTTTTTTATGTATTTACTGTTACATGCGATCACCTGAAATGTCACAGAAAATACCCCATTATATTTAATGAGGACGCACATTGGAGTTAAACCGAATCTTGAAGGTCAACAGATCAGGTTAGATAAATCCTAATATCTCTCTTTTCGTGTCAGGGTGTCAAGGAAACCTGTATTTACTTTTATAAATTAAAGGAAAGGACATACAAAGTCTACTATTTGTAGGACATGACATAGGTGAACATTTTCTGTTGATTTCCCATAATTCAAGTTAAGGGTATCTTACACTATAAAGATATAAAGATAGATGTGTAATAGATTTTAACATCATATTTACTTTATACCTAAATTATTCTTTAAAAAATATATAATAATAATAATAATAATATTACATTTCATGTGTCCTATTATTACCAGACCCAATAAAATCTAAGCCTTTTTAAATTAATTATTCATTAAAAATGTGAAGTTCAACCCAGCTATACCCCCAAAAAAACAACGGAAGCTACCAATCAGAATTAGCTTTAATTTGCTACATAATAAATACAAAGTAACAAAATCTGCTACAAAATAATTATATAACTGAAATCTTCTAGAAATCCAATAGCTGACATTTGACCACTAAACGCACGGTCTTCTCACACAATGCTGCAGACTTATACATTGTGGCTTTATGATTCCATAAACTGCGATCTCAGCTGTGACATCATGACAGTCAAACATTGCATCACCGGGAATGCCCAAATGCCACAGATTTTTCAGCACTTAATACAGAACAGGGCTGGAATCAAACAATAATAGAACGTCTGTACGCCATGCATGAGTCGTCATTAAATATATAGGGCTGGTGATTAATTAACAGAAGATTACGTTTGTATCAGTGCACATTAAGTTATTACATTTTACAGAGGGCAGGGTTCGGGAGGCTAGACTAGTGAGCATAAAACAGACCAATTATTCATTGACGAAGATGCAGCCTTGGTTTATCTTAATGAATTTAATATGTCAGGGTAGTCAGAGCTTAGCCATGCAGTAACCCAGTATTTAACATTAACAGGACTCCTTGACTACGTGGGAATTCATATAGCTGATGGCTCATGGGTTCCGGGTCATGATGTTTGGACTCTAGAGTTCAAGGAGTAACTCAGAATTCAGCATTAATGAAAGGGTTCCTGGACTGCGCATGGACTAGCATCAACATATGCAGGGTTTGGGGGAAAGTGGATTGGGAAAGAGACTTAAGTGCTGTAGGAAGAGGTGGGGGGGGGGTCTTGTGAGATGCTAATTCAGGTAGCACTAGAACAAGTGTAGGACTCATTGTGGGCTGGGTACCCGGTGAGTGGATAGCAGTGAGACCACCGTACAGGCTGTTATGCTGATCATGTCCTAGTGCCCTAGGGCTGTTATGCTGATCATGTCCTAGTGCCCTAGGAGGTCTGGACTGGCAATAATGAGGTAGCCAGCACTTTGATGATGTAAGAGCGTCCAAGGGCTGGATATGGGCGAAATGGGCATACACAGCCAGTATCTACACCCTTCAGCACCCGATCCGCCTTTGGAGCGGCAGATCTGGTGGACTTGTGGCGCTGTCGGCCACCAGGCATTTGCACGCTGTGCCAGATGACCAGTTCAGGTCTGGACCCTAGCCAATCCTCAAGATCTCATTGGTTAACAAGTCTGATAAGTTACATGATAGATTTTGTTACAGAATCCTAACATTCCAATAAACTGTTACCAGGTCAATGAACAATGTGGCCTTTGCCTTTATTTTAATATAATTTAATGACCACATGGACATCGCACACCATGGTTCTACTCTCTGTGCTAGCTGGTGTGTCAGACTCACACAGTATACGGGATTTGCTGTTCAATTACTTCTTGGTATCACAAGGGCATCATAGACATAATCAAGAAGATATCACCCCTGTCCATTGTGTTTCTAGATCTATATTTAAAGCCGAGGCTGGCACAGAAATAAAATTATCCGCCCGTAGCACTAAACTCAACTCGAATTCAAGCTTCATTTCTGACGCTAGTAATTAAATCCAAGTGATTGACAAAGTTGCTAACGCACTGTACACAGCCCCGGGCTAAGATTAAAAAGAAGGAGAGCATCTTTGAAATTACCATTCAAGAAAAAATGAGATTTGGTCCAAAAGTTGACAATTGACCACTTTGCAATTTAGCTGCCAATTACACGGAAATGATACAAATACAGGATAGAGTCAGTCGTGATTATAATATTACATAGAGATGACATCATAACTCGCTGGGTGACACAAAAATGTATCCAGATTTAAAGGAGAAACATTCAGATATAAAGAAAAATAACATTCTGCCTTATTTAAAGGAGAAGTCACATGGAAAAAATGAATATTTTCTCCTTGAACTGAACCCCCAGCACTGTATACAGTAATGTCGGTTGGTGACAAAAACCTAGTTTTATCTCATTTTGTTCCAATAAACTCCCTTTATCTGCAGACCTGGAGCCGCCGTTGCTGTCAGTCATGTGATATTTTGGGTAACTTTCCAGGCTCAAACACCACACTGAGCCGATGCTTTACGGCAATGCTAATGAAGTCCGTTCCTCCATAGACTTTCATTAGTCAGAGAGTCTGAATGGGTAATTGAGACGGGGGTATTCTGTTGTTTCATGCAGGCCATATGATAAGGAGTCTTGGTGTTTGTCCAGTAGATTGATCTCAGATTGATATCAAGCAAGCCCGTAACCTGCATGGAAATTTATTGATTCAATAATATAAACCTATTCTAGATATAATATTATGACAATAGTTGGTCCCACGTACATCTCACAATCACTACATAGAAGGAAATGAAGAATGCCCCTTTAAAAAACTGATCCAAACCAAGTTTTGCTAAAAAATGAAACATATCATATGGAAAGAACGTATAAAAGATACAAAATAAAGAGCTTTTTGGCCTCATGCAATCACGTCAATGACATTTTATACACAAAATTGGCAGAAAAACTACTCAAGGATTAATTAGAAGCTAGACCTCAGGGGTCTAGAAAAAAAAATGTGTTTGTCAGAGCAATTTTTTTTTGGAATTCTTTCAAAAACCAACTGAAGTCTATATTTGTGACTGATAGATTGGAAAGGAGACGGTAATGTTTAGGCTGGAGCGTGTCAAAATATCTCGTTATCGCTTCCCGCGTGCCGTACGCTTACGACACAGTAGGATTTTAAAGTCTTGCTAATATGTTGACGAAGCTTCATCCTAATGCGTTTAGAACCCAACCCGCTCTCATCTTCGCTGCCCACTTACAGCCTAAAAGCCAAGTCATTATTAGTAACCGAAGACTTCTTCAGAAGGTGATTTATAATGAATCAGGAGTGGGATTTGTTTGTTAATTATGTCGCTATTAAAGCGCAAAACGATTAAATAAAAAAATGCAGGTTCTGGTAGGTTCTAACCCTTTAAGAAAAAATAGTTCCACCGTGTTCTAGGTGTGTTCTAGGTGTGTCTTCTTGACTCTATATTTTAAGACTTGGTTCATAGTAGACCAAGACGTGGGGCTATACTCACCATCACCTTTGTTGCTTGTGTGAGGTTTGCAAGTTTCAAGTAGGTGTAGATGTCTTATGAAACAACCTGGGAAATTTCTATTTGAGCTGACCCCGAGACTCTTGGAATATTAACCCTTTAATACAGATCATGCGGATTCTACGGAGCGACTCGCTGGATGTGTTACCCAAATGGCTCTAATACCGGCCTACATGGAAATCTTGGCTTGTCATTATTTATAGACACACTTAAGTGAGTCACCTGCATTCAAGCAAGAATATCATCCATATCCCAACAGTGTAGCATTGGATGGAGTCAGCTCCAGTCTGCGTGACGTTGGGAATATACCCATTTACCCTAAGATTGGGGAAAGAATGCTGAGACTCATGGTCAAACCCTGAGAGTTCTCAGATATTCTCATGAGGTTTCCAACAGTAAAATCAGGTTCTTCTTGTGATTTTGGGCATGTTTTTTCTAAAGGCATATTATATAGATCACAGAATCTATCCAGAAAGGACACCGTTTCTGCGATGATGCAATGTCCATTGTTTATGTCTCCAACGAGTCCCCATTGTCCATCTTTTTCATCTTCAGTAGACCACCTTTGGAGGGCAATTTACAAACCCAGAGAGGAGCCCTCAGAACATGTAGGGTATTAAAGGGCAGACATGGCTCTTCCCATCGTTGAACATCTTCAGGGTGTCTCTCTGTCAGCTCTAGATGAGTTTTATTGCCATTTGTTCAGAAGCTTCTGTGAATTTTGGATATCGCAGATAATTTCCTCCACATGCACCACAATTCCAATGGAGAATAATAACAAAGAGATGTGTTTTTGTTTTTTTTAAAAAAAAAATCAGGATCAAGGGCGTTTTTAAACCGTTGAGTCAGAATATAAGGCTCATCTAAGCCAAGAAATAAATAAAATAATACAATAAGTGATTTTCTTCTTTACTAAAAAGTTAGACGAGGTAATTGTGGACAGTTCTGAAGCGATAAAACAGATATTGCTTAAAATTTCATTATGGGAAATGAGCTTTATGTTTTAGGAAATGATTATGAAGACTGATTTAGTGAAGCATTCAGTTAAGTGTCTGTAATACAACAATTAATTAGTTACCTGTAGCCGCGGTATTAAAGTATTTAGCGCTACCCAAAATGGAAACACTTACAACGTCCGTGCTACCAGACAACGATTAGCTTGCTTAATTAAGACGAAACGTCGTTTAGCTTTCTTTATAACGCTTAATTCTGTAAGGATTTAGGAGTTCATGTTCAAAATGATCACGGTAAAAAAAAAAATTAATTAAAAATTTCTTATGAAATAAGTTTGTAATTTTATTCCGCATGCAATATTTTTATTTGTTTATTATATGTCGTACTTGTAAATAATAGCATTTATAGACAATATTGTAGAGCAAGCAGACAAAACAGATTAAAAACTTTTTGCATCTGTGTTTTATGGAACAATTACTCTTTTTTTCCCCTCTAAAATTGTCTGAAACAGTGTTTACCGGTAACAACCCAAAAGGCATCAAAATGTTTTCAGTGAGTTATCTCTATGGTTCTTTATTATCTATAATATGATTTTTTTCATTGTTGATACAAAGTATCCATGTTAATGTTAAAAAAGTTCCCTTACCTATTCAGGACCAGGACCGATGATTAACCATAATCCATACAATTCCAAAAAAAATTTGGTCACTTGATATTTTTTTAAATGATTTTATAATTTCTATCATTTGAGATCAATCAGCCAAATAAATGTAGCCATTCTTAAAAAAAAAAAAAGAAGTACAAACTGTATTGTTACAAATGCCCTGTTTTTCCATTTTTGACAGAATATAAAGAAAATAAAAAGTAATAAAAAAATAAACAAATAGTTGAAAGTTCTTAATGATTATTAAAGTTAACTAGCATTTTGGGGAGTCTGTGAAGCACACAATGCTGCCGTTATTTAAACCACGAGACTCTCATGATATTACATGATTAAATATTTAGTTATGGCTAATTTAATTTTTAGATTAGATGCACCGAGCCGCCCGCATCATGATCAAACGATACATTGTATCTTTTTATAGAATTATGGCAACGCTGTCAAGTTTTGATGTGGAATTCAAGATCGAAACTTAAGCTTAATTGACTCTGTGTTGAAGCACCGATATTCGCATTAGGCGAGGTATAAGTTATGCATCGGAGCGTAGGAGTGTTTCTGGAAACCCTTGTTTTGTCAAAAGTACCTTTTTATTAATATGGGGTTTTTATGTAGTTTAGTCACCCTAAATTTACACAGAAAGTAAAGTGAAAATGTATTAAAATATTTATTTGATGTCCCCAAGAAAAGTTCCTCTGAAACAACAACTGATAATATAAACTCTGGTCTTCAAAGCCTTAGATGAGATGTTATTCTAGGAACTCAATGTGCTCAAGATGCCCTGACTTCCATAAATTAATATATTAATTGGGGCGATTTCTTATTCCCAGAGGTAGATTTCCAACCTATGGATGCGAGGCGTATGTTAAGGAGTTTTATGACCCTAAGTAGAAAATAGATGTATAATGGACAGGTAATATGAACAGGGACGGGCTGGCAACATTCAACCATTATGGTCAATTCCATCGGAATGGCCCAGTAATAAAGCAGCCCAAGGCATATTTGGAAGTCAGTAATGCTAAATGTGTACTATGTGCTCTGGCATAAACAGAAAGGGAATGCAGAACGTGCATAAAGAGAACACAGAAATGATCCAGTCAATGAGTACATTCTTTTTAAAATCCTATGACTCTTGACCCCCTGGTGGCTTTGTGCGGAATTGCAAGTAAAACACAAAAAAACATTTCAGGCAATGGGTCAAAATCTTTTAAGCAGAGCATCCCAGGGATTAATTACTCCCTCTCCCCCTTACCAGCCCTCTACCGAACATGGGAGCAACATATTCGTAGAAAAATCTTAATTCACAAACATTGTTATAATTATCAAAATTCACATCATATTAAGTGCCAGTGGATATACATAGATGTAAAATCCCCATCCGATGCACAGATCACATTTATTGACATAAATGTAGCACAATGGGGTAAAGTCGTAAACTAATGGATTATTATTATTCACAAGGATATGACAATAAAGTAGAGTTTGAGTTTCGCCAATTAGGTCTTTCCGCATGTCTATGTATGTAACCGAAATATTACATGAACACCACAAACATCTTTACACCCCTTTACAAGTTAACGACCCGCTACTTCTACCTACTAAGCGACCGGAGAACACAGTGTGTATTCTACATAGAAAATGCCATTTTTACTGAAAATTCTTCCTTTGAAAGCCAAGATGACAGCTCCCGGTAGAAAAAATTTAATTATTTGCTATTAAATACCAACATACAACAGCTGTTCCAATAAAAAAAATAAAAAGATGGCAGCACGGGCTTCATATTGTGCTGGGAAAATGAATCGTGATATTTTTAGTTAAATTCAGTTTTTTAATATTGGGTTTATTAGTGGCACCTGATGACCTGCGTTGACCCCTGCCTGATGCAAATAATAGGGAATGGATCTACTTATGTGAAGAGGGAGAGTCCGTTTGTTTTACCCCTAGGGAAAGAAAGAAGGTCTTCATATAACACGGGAGAATTGTGATTATAAAACCAAGTAAAGCGATGCTTCAAGCACAAAAACAGATATGCGGGGAAATTAGGTTATAATGGACACATTAGTGATATATGAAAACTCCCATTTTATTTCAATTATAATAAAGTCATGCAACCGTTACGAAACTCTGTGATAGTCATGAATTTTTGGTTTGCCGCAAGCTCTAAAAATGTTTTTATGTGGTGCGCAGTAAAATAAAAGCAGGAACAAAAATGTATCCCCCCCCCGACGCAAGACATTCCTAAAAAAAAAACCATCATGGGAGTAAAGTAGGTATTATCTAAGTGTGATATATCACGGATAACTGGGGGGATCGTAAGATAAGAATTTGTGCTGATTTGGAGAAATGTAACAGCCCGTTTCCTGTTATCGGCGGTCATTATCGTTCACCGGTAAGGGACAGGGGTTGGTACTTGGTGTCCCTGAATTGTTGACCCTGTAGAGGAATTGAAGTCATGGGTGGTCAGGGGACCTTCTAAAGGAGAACATTCAGAAAAAAAAAGACCCCAGGCCCCCTGACCTCACCTAGCAACATGTCCCACAGTGCCAGCTCTGTCCCCAAACAGCTTCTTTGTGCCATTTTAGCCCCCATCTAGCTTTTCTGTGTCACTCTCCCTTCATGTAGACTGACCCAGCACGCAGGAAATGGATGTGATGTCACTTCCTGCATGCTGGATCAGACAGCGTGCAGGGAGAGAGTGTGAGAGATCATCCAATCGGATGCAGGTGTAACCCACAGCTAGCATGAATGTTACACCCCTGGGTAGAGGGTAAAACAGTGAGGGTATTAAACATGCATGGGACAGACATACGGCTCCTGAATCTAAGACGAGACCAACGACTGATTGCGGTTTGAGTCGTTACAGCAGGAGAAATAGTCGATGAGATGGTTCTGATCGGTCGGCAAATCCTATGTTTTGATGTTTCTTTGAATATAAGAATTGTCGCCATGATTTTGAGTCTTCCTCACACCAAAGGACATTGAGACGTAGAGATGTGAAGATTTGTACCGCGTTACTTGTTTTTTTTATCACCTTGGGCCAATAAAAAGGCAGAAAAGCAGCTGCCCTCCATTTCATTTTGTTTTTGTGAACAAATATGCAAGATCATCTCTCGCTAAGACACGTACATAAATCTCCATCTTAGCCTGGGAGAGAAGAGAAATTGCCTTCCCGTGGGGAGTATTTGCAATAATACCCTCAGAATTCGTACAGAAACTTCCAATATCCTCTCTATGACATCACAACGCAAGCGACAACTCTTTGTACGCCATGAAGTGTGTGACCTTACATCTTTCACCATTTTTAGAGTGTGTACAAAAACGTTCGTTGACCTCTATTCCAAATGACCTCTGCCGATGGGTGGTTGAACCCAAGTTGGAGTAATGGAGATCCGTATGGATATAACCTGACATTAGCAAGCAGGTTAACACAAGCAAGAATGGGTTAATCCAGCTGAATATTCTGTTTTATTGAATATGGATGTGTGCTGATCTCTCTTATTTTCTCCCTTTATTGCTTATTCTATCATCCCAATTTCCAGCACGACAGAGTAATCAATCTCTCGCATCGAGGTAATACGGGAGGTTTAATGGGCTCTCGATACGGCACAATGTGCAGTCTAGGTGTTCATCTCTTTCATGTTCTATATTTAAATATTCTGCTCATTATTTAATAAAGAATGATAAATGCCAGACATTCTGTGTATCTGGATATATTTGCTTCTTTTCAGTGTGTGTGTCTATGTATGTATGTAGAAATGTATATTTATATGTAGGACAGTCTGATAAAAATATACACTATCTCAGACCATTTTTATACAAAGGAGTGAGTTCTTAAAGGGGAAACAGAAATTTTGCATTCCTAGTCTCTGAGTAAAAATATGTTCTCAAAAATATTACTTTTTGCCCCAGAATATAATGTTTTCAGACAGCTGCATATCAGCCATTTGTATGATTCTCGTTCTGTTATCTGAGCCCCGATCTACTAAACCCCCCGACTCCTTATCATACTGCCTGTGGGGAACAATAGAATGACTGAGTCTTAATCACACAGCCGGACTCCCTGACTAATGAAAGTCTATGGAGGAACGGACTTCATTAGCATCGCCATAAAGCATCAGCTCAGTGTGGTGTCTGACCCGGGAAAGTCACCCAAAAATTACGTGACTGATAACAATGGGGGTTATTACTGTATACAGCACTGGGGGTATTACTGTATACAGCACTGGGGGTTATTTACTGTATACAGCCCTGGAGGTTATGCGCAGGGAAATTCGTTTTCCGTGGGACTTCTCCTTTAAGTTAGAAGAGATGAGTTGCCCAGAATAGACACATTGGTTATATGTTTTGATTAGGAAATGGCGGAATGGATGTGCTAACTGCTTCTTATCTACCATTAAAATCTTGAAAAAAAGTTTATCTTACGTCCATTCCATTCCATTAAACAACCAAACCTCAAAACAATTTGACTGATCTCATTAGGATCCTTTTTTCCCCGGGCAACGGTTCATCTCCAGGTCCGGGGAAACCCCCTAAAACGCCAGGGCTAAGTGAATTAGAATATTTCGGCACTTACTATACAGAGGAGCGATCTAAAACCGAAAGACACTCTGTCTGCAGATACTGTTACAGAATTTGATTCATCCTGACCGTTTTATCTTTCTGAAGAGTCCATCTGGTGAAGTTAACCCTTCAGATACCCAAAAGGTTATATATATATATATATAACCTCCGACCCATCATTTACAAAGGGGTTTTAGTGGCTGACTTTAACCCACAGAGAGCCGGGACATTGTCCGATGGATTGGTTTAAATCCTATTTAACAAAGTGTGCGACATATACCAACTTGTAACAAACAGCTTAAAAACGTAGCCATTATTCACTCTCATGCATCAGGTGGCTGCTGGCCTTAAAGTGCCAGCACCGTCCCTCCAACCCAAGTCCGAAACTGTTCTTGAATATTATATTGTACAGCGCTACAGAATTTGTTGGCGCTATAAAAAAAACAATAAATAATAATAATAATAATATATCATTTACATTCACAACCACTGGCACTTGGTGATACATTTTAGAAGCAATATGGCAATAATTAGGATATTGGTCTTAATTCCTGTTTATCTCATGCCCATTATGATTTATTATCTTATTGTAAACATTATTAATATGTAATGTTAAAAAGTCAAAGTGTAATATTATAGATCTTAGAAGTTTTGTGAAATTGTTACGTTTTAACAAAACAATAAAAAGCATAAACAAGTCAAGTGCTTTTCCTCTATGCGTTCCCCATCATAATTTTCTTTCCCCCTCTTATCTTCGCCTAAATGCTTCCTCATTGTGAATACTTAGGATTAAGTTGAAATTCGAAAGAAAATGTATGTTAAAACAAGAGATCAAAGCAAGCTCTTGATTTAAAAGCCCTGCACGTTCTTTGGAATTCTCAGCGTTCTGAACAAGTTTTGAATGAGATGCAAATATAATTTCTTTGCTTTTATTGGTTTCTTTGATTTTTTTTTTCATACTTTCCAAAGAAATTTCCCCTGCTCTTTATTCCAAGGCTGTATCATAGACATACCGGTACTTTTATTAAAGGCAGTGCTCAACGAATAAATCATATTCTACCCTAATGGGATAACTTGGGTGAAGACTGGAGCTAAAATAGTCATTTTTTATCATTACTATCAACGTGAAAAACATTGGTTTTCACTAATTTTCCATGGAAATGTTGACCTTCAGGTATTAGGACAAATTAATTTCTTAAATTGTGTTCTAAATGCGACTTCATGTAGAAATAAGCGCCATTGTTAAAATAATTTAGTGGTGGGACAAGCAGGTGGCACGTTTGGTGGATTAGCCAAAGAAGACGCAATTGCTACATTTTATCAAAACCTGCAACAGTTGCCAGCAAGAGGTTCATCCATGTCATAAAACCGATGACATCGTCCGCCGATGACCTTTTTAGATTTCAACTTCCAAGTATCTGTCTTTGAAAAGCCTCACAAAAACCTTAAAATATCCCGTTCCACCGTCTTTGGTGACTTCAACTAAGACATCTCAGAATTCGTCCGACGGAAATATACATTTTTGTAAAACTGAACTGTTTATTTTTTTTGATTAAAGTTTCCCAAATCCCGAAATCCGATGCTTTGTTGTGTATTCTTGGAACAAACAGCAATTTAATGTATACGCTCGGAACTAATGCATTTTGTTTCTAGTTTTGAGTGCCGGGGAAAAAAAAAACTAATGGATAACATTTATAATACAGAACAACAGCCCCGAAATTGACAAAAAAACAATTTTACCAGGATCAAACAATGACTTTCATCTTTCTACATTAACAGGAATATGCAACATGCCGCATTCATTTGAAATCTTAGAAATATTATTTAAGCCGCTATGGAGTGCTTTTAAAATGATTGCATATCCGCAATCAGCTGCGTATTGAAGTTGTTTTAAAGTCTCCTAAATAGCCATTGTATAGCGAGAATGTAATTCATTTTAATTCCCTCTAATTCGGGGAGTTTTCCGGAAATATAATTCTTTTGCCATTCATGTAGAAATAAAACATACGTAGGTGTAATAATAATAATAATAAAAAAATATATATTCATAAAATCAGTCTGTATATAAGAGAAGGAAGGTTAACGTTGCAAAGCAAATGGATCGCCCACCCCAACACCTCGACGTCCTTCGTGATTTTCATTTCAGGCATAACATATGTAAATCCCATTGTGATTCAGATTGAAACACCTTTTATTAAATGTTAACATGTTATAATTAGTTTCAATAGAGAATGATTCTATGGCGACACACGAAATGGGGCACGGAGAAAGACTTTGTAATGAACTAATACAGTGGAACCGTTCGAGTGAACGCTGGAAAAAAAAGGTCGTGTTTGGAGCATTCGGGATACAATGTTACAAAGTAATTATTTATTTAATTATTTATTATTTATTATTAATACAAATATAAAGGGAACAAGGTCGTCGGGTGGTGTGATGTATGAAAGATAAACATTTAGGAAACTATGCAATAAAGATATGTTGGGGAAAATGAATTAACGAAAGAAACACCTTTGGGGCCATGGGACATATTATCTGTATTTGTTATCTTAAGTTGTTGTGCTTTTGCAAACAATGGAGTCTGTAGAGTTAGGTGGGAATAATGGGGAAAATTTGGTGAAAATGGAGAAAGTGTGGGTTCGGGGCAGAGACTGATGGGGGGCAGATGTGGCTTTCAACGAGGTCCTCCTCTTTTGGTTCCCATGATATGTTTGTGAAGGTCTGGTGCCTCCAACATGGGCGCCATGTCTATGGGAAGATCAGAGATCACAGTCCAGGTCCGGTAACAATATGCAGCGGCTACGATAAAATAGTTTATGATTATTATTATATTATTATTATATGATTATTATATATTATTATAATATTATATGATTCTTCTTCTTCTTCTTCTCTTCTTCTTATTATTATTATATGATTATTATTATTATTATGATCTTTTATTTCAATAGCGCCAGCAATTCCAGCAGCGCTTCTTATAGTCCCTACACTGAAAGGGTCTGACAAAACTAGAACTGATAGACCAAGAAGACATTAGGGGGAAATGGCTAATTGAATGGAAGCTCATAGGTCAAATAAAGGTCAAAATAAAGTATGTTTTGGACCCGTTTTCAATGCATTGGTTGACACTATGTTTAGCATTATGAATAATTCTTGGTATAAAACATGAGGATAAGATGGGAAATTGACTAACATATGGGGACAGTTCTGCACATATTTATTACTTGTATCTGGTTTTAAAAATATATATTTTACAGAACATTTCAGTAGACGTAAGATGACATATGGATGGTGACAAACACGCATAAAAGGACTGCGTATGTCAACTCACATTCTAGAAATAGAAAACTCTATGTATGACAAGGAGGAGGACATATTAACACCGACCCCAAGGAAACCCTTCGTTTAGCTACAATGGTGCATAGATGTAGCCGACGGTGGAATCTCTTCAGAAATGTTCTGTGGTTCCGTGGCGGATGTACACAGAGGCCAATGTTGTGATGACCAAAAAGTCAGCATTAAATGTTCTGTTGTATTAGATCTAAGAATCTGGATTATTGATAATTCATCTGGGCTCAGGATTAGTCAGCTGGGTCGTTGGCTCTAAAGTTGAAGGTTGTTGGGATCGCGATGAGACGCAAAGACAGTATCCAGGAACTTAGCTTCCGTTTGACGGGTTCCTCATTTAGAACTTTGGCCCAGAACCGCTTGGAAACCTGATTACACAGAATAAATGTAATATTACTTTGATAAGGATGCACCTTTGGAATTCTGTGATATGGTCTATCATAAAGACATGAAAAAAATGTCAAGAGATACCGACAAGGTTCTTGGAAAGCAAATGCAACGACCGAAACTGGATTCTAGGTTTTGGTTTCCTAACTTTGCTGTTCTACTTCTGCAAAGTTGGACCGGCGGCCGCACACTACGGGATCCGATCAGTAACTTTGTGGCTCTTCGAACCATTAGCCCACCAGGTATCCTCCCTGTTTTGCCAGATGACTGTATGAAGCGCTGCGGAAGTTGTGATCGAGATATAAACAAAATATGATAATAATAACAATTGTGGTAAAGATATTCAAATCCCCCGATTTCTGCCCTTCTGTGGCATGGAATAATCTGAAAATCTGGAGTGGATTTAATGACATTTTATATATATGAGTGTCGTTAATCCTTTTATTATTTCTTTATTCTGGATACTTACAGACATACCTGTCAATTCTCCGAGAAAAATGCGGGAGTAACTGGATAATATTAGCAGATAATCAATAAAATAATAAGAAAATAATAATGTTTATTTGTTCATCTATCTTCTATTTTTCCACTTATTTTAATCTGATCAAAGCAATATTTATATATATATATATATATATATATATATATATATATAAATCTGTCTGTATCCGTAATATATGTCAAAGGTCTGGGAAATCTATACGTTTCGCTGTTACTAACTGTGTTCACAAGATGTAATTGTAAATTTTTTTATAACTGCATTAAATAGTAAAGTAAAATATTATTTTAAAAATGTTATGTTTGATGCTAGGAGGGTAAGAGGATTTTTAAAAAAAAATTATTTCCGACATCTTAACATTTGCGTTGCGCACACAGAACTCTTTAACATCGAGAGACAGATGGAGTATCAGACACACTTTTATAAATAGCATATCATCCATCCTTTGTAAAATATGGTAAGAATTATCCGCGGAAACATAAACTCTATTTAGTCTTATTTTTCTTAATTAAAAAGTTCTAAATCTTTTTTTTTTTTTTTTTTTTACTTGCAACAGAAAAAAGTAAAATAAACCAATTCTAGTGAATGATCCTAAAAATACAGAAACATAGAAACTAAAAAGCAGATCGGCCCCATTCGGCCCCTATCTAGTCTGTAAAGACTCAAACCTTAATCAGTCGTTGGTCTCGTCTTAGATTCAGGAGCCGGATGTCTATCGCATGCATGTTTAAATCCCCTCACTGTATTACCCTCTACCACCTCTGCTGGGAGGCTGTTCCACTTATCTACCACCCCCTCAGTACAGTAAAACATACTTATGTTGCATTAATATGTATTGTACAATTTTAGCATATTGAGAAAAATTCTTGCAAATTGTTAAGGTTTTTTTTTTTGCGTTGGCTTTTGAATATCTAAATAACCAAAGCGTGATGTTAAGAACCCCGTTCCCTACACAAGGAAAATAAAATTAACTCAGCAGAAGCCCCCGCTGTGCTGGGAAACGGCTGAATCATTATAGCGAGCCACAGCTAATGGTTTCATAATTACAAGCTAACACCCCATTTATACGTGCCACAGTTACTACATGGGATGGCAAAAAGGTTTCCATGTTTAAGGCTTACTTTTTGGTAAAGAATTAAAAATAATAATAATAATAAGAAGAAGAAGGTTCTTTCGAAAAGAAAATGAGTTTCTTTTCTAAAACGTAGGACAGATGGTGCAAAAAGCTAAACTAATAACCTTCATGATCCTATTATTGGAAGACTTACAAAGATCCATTAATTAGAGTTACCAGAAGTAGACATTGGCCATATTGGTCCAAGAGAAGATGGCGGCTCTTAAGAAGCTCGTGATACCTTTTAGTGATCAATGATTGGGAAATAAGATAAAATGTCCCATTATCTTCCAAAATCTTCCATGAAGCCCCTTCTTTACATCCACTATACCTGATAAGGCACCTCCGAAGTCTTGAAACCTTGTATCACTTGACATCTTGGCCAACAAACTTCTTCGTAAGACACTTAGGTTCATCTAAAAACGTACACAAGATAATGATTTCCGAAAGACTAATATTTGGACAGTCCTGAGTTCCATTATTAGAAAAAAAAAATCCCTTCTCAGGTTACTTTGTAAATGTAATGTATACAGAGGAATTCATTTCCATAATAATAAGCCTCTGGAAGTCAATGTATTTGTTACGATTCATTGGTAAACATTTCTCGGCCCCATTGATCTGTCCTTTATTTAGGGATTTAAACTCTTGGATTAAAGATCCAGCTGACGGCACAACTTCCGTAACGGCTCAACTGTCTGATGGTACGGGGGAAACGTGGAGGGAGAAGACGCAGTATTTTTGTCGCCTGGTCACTTAGTCGGGTTTTTGTTCGCCGCGGTTAAGATATTCCGGTGTAGCTCTGTTTACTAAGATTAATGGCGGACGGGAAAATAGATGGACTCACTCCGCTTTGGTCAATACTTACATAAAGCCGGCAGGGGAAATAAAGCATTTAAAACGGACAGCCAAGTGGCATTCTAATCTAGTAGCTGTGAATTTATTGTGTTAGGCGGTTATGCCATAGTATGCAGTATCCAAGTTGATAAAGAGGACACATTTTGCCTTGAGACGTAAAGGTTCTCGCGTCTTTGTTGCACTGGATATTTTAAAATATTCACTATGGGTTCTATTTCTAGAGGGATTTGTATAGATTACGGCAGAGAGTTTATAGAGTTGACTAATATGACTTAACTCAGAATGTCTTAAAGGAAAACTGCTTTGATTTTTGTTAATATCTAATTTTTGGTCAGCTCTATAGAGACTGACAATAACTTTTAATTATTTCTATTTTTTTTATATATTTTTTTTAACATTTTATGCTCTACCATGACATGGTGAGATATGGCAATCCATTTTCCTTGGATAGGGGCACACAAAACACGTGTTACGTGACCCCGCAGAAAAAATGGCAGCTTTCATGGACTGTGGATGGGAAAGGGAGTAGGTTAGATAGTATGAGAGAGAGCGGGAGAGAGAGTGAGAGAGCGAGAGCCTGCGAGAGAGAGAGCGAGAGAGAGAGGTAGGTAAGGAGAAAGGGAGGTGAGAGAGTTAAAAGAGGGTAAGAGCAGGATGAGGAGGTGGTGAGAGAGAGTGAGTATGTCTTTGTATATGTATGGTGTTAGAGTAAATGTGTGGTGTTAGAGCGTGTGTACTAGCGCGAGTGTCTAAGCAAATAGCGTTAGTCTGTGTATAGGAGCATATGGTGTTATTGTGTTTGCGTGAGCGCATGTAGTTAACATGTGTGAACATATGGTGGTAGAGCATGTATATTAGAGTATGGTGTTAGTGTGAGTGTGTGTATCAGTGTATGACGTAGGGCTAGTGGCCCCTGGGAAAGGAAGAGAGAGAGATAGTGTGTTTATGTATACATAAGTGTATGGCATTGAGGGTGTATGTGTGTATGGCATTGAGGGTGTATGTGTGTATGGCATTGAGGGTGTATGTGTATGGCATTGAGGGTGTGTATGTGTGTATGGCATTGAGGGTGTATGTGTGGTATGGCAGAGGTGTATGTGTTATGGCATTGAGGGTGTATGTGCATTGGCATTGAGGGTGTATGTGTGGCATTGAGGGTGGCATTGAGGGTGTATGTGTGTATGGCATTGGGTTATGTGTATGGCATGAGGGTGTATGTGTGTATGGCATTGAGGGTGTATGTGTGTATGGCATTGAGGGTGTACGTGTGTGTGTATGGTGTTAGAGTGAATTTGTGTGTTTCCATTTAGGCCCCCAAAACCTACAGACTGAATCTGCATCACGTTATATTGTATTAGTTGAAATAAATCTTTGTTTCTATTTTTTCATGATTTTTTTACTTTTTGTGACATTCTATCACACAACTTAACACCAGCAATCGGACTTTACATAAAAACACTACTTTATTCACATTCAATACTTTTTTTCCCCCTCCCTTTTCTCAACAGGGCACAAAATGAACTCGAACCAAATAACTCTTAAAGAGTCTGTAATTTGGAAGGAAATTCGCTCACCCCCCTTTCTCTATGCACTAAAAGTCTATGCTTTTGGAAATGCGGTTCCAACTATAGAATTTTCTCTTGTTTACCGATTAAATAGATTTTGTACCGGAACGCATGGAAATCCTGCTTGTACGTTACAATTTTAAGGTACATTTGGGACTCCGTGGAATATTATATGAAAATATGTCTCAGGTTCCAAACAGTTTCCTATTCAGCCAACGCTTTCATTTTTTGGTGTATTATATTGCTAATATTTACAACCTGGACTCCCCGCCGTCTCATAAACATCAATGACTCCGGTTGGGCATTTATTTTATCCGTTATATATAAAATACTCAAACTCCTGGAACATTTGCTTATCGAGACAACGGTCACATTCACTGCTTTTAACATATTTGAAAAAATAGAAATATGTTTATTTGTTGCTCATAAAATGTTCTAATTCTAATTTTCCAAAAAAAAAAAAAAAAAATTCTGCTGGCTCAGTCTTGTAATTAATGAAAATAAATAAATAAATAAATAAAATATATACCATATGTTATATTTTTACCTTTTTACCTTATAGGACGTTTATTCGGCCGCGTATGGAGTGTTTTATGAATACATCAGAAGGTTCTTTTAGGTTTTTTTTCTTGTAAACATCAAGAAAAATATCTGATTTTTTTTAATCTCGCCTTTTTTTCCTTCAAAACCTTTTGACCTCACCTTATGATCTCGTGCAATGAGAATTCCAACCTTTTGACTTTAGGCAAGACCTTAAGTATTTGGATATTCAATGAATCAAATAGCGCTAAATCTGCAATGTTTAATAAATTATATTGGTTTTTTATATATTTTTTAATTTTTTTTACAGGTTTTTGCTTGTCTTCTGACATTTACAATTCAAAATATAAACACGGATCAATTGATGGAGATAAAACTGTTTTACATACTTTTTTTTTTAACCATTTCAGTTACTGACTGGTAATGTTGCCGTGTTTAAGGCAGTGCTGGATTACTCACACACAAAGCATGTGTCTAGGGGCCCCAGAGCTCTCAGGGGCCCCTGTGTGCCATTGGATAGAATGCCTGTCGAGAAATGCTGAGAAAATATTCTATGGAGTTATTTAATTACCTTGATTTTAGTCTTTTTTTTTTTTAATTAAGGTTATATTAAAACAAGGAATTTTCTGCAAATATTTATTTTGAAAAGGTGGTGATTTTTATGAACTTAGAAAGCACTGAGACCATTGCTTCTAATAACTTGGATTTCTTCTTACAGTAAGTCATTTCTGGGAAAGTTTTAATGAACGCATCACTTAGCAGATACTCCTTACCAAACACTTTTATTTTTTTTAAAAAAAATCTGGTTTTGCACTTTTGTTCAATACAAATCAAATGAAAAACAAATCTCTTCTGCTGTTGTCTTTCCTGTTCAACAAATTATTGACCTGATGAAAAAAGATTAATCAATGGCAGCACTTTCTACAACCCCCAAAAAAAAAATAAAGTACAGAACTCAACGTGATTTCTACTGATAATTCTCCACTTCCATTTAAACAATTCAACGCTATTTAAAGGGAAAATGTCAACTCTGGGATAAAGCCACGGCTAAAACGCCCAACCCCTAATATTTGTAGATCTGGTCTAATTAAAACATGGTGGGATCCCAAATGGGAGATCATGCTTTTCAAAGACATAGTTGAGTTTGTAGTAAGGATGAAGAAGCCTTTATGGGGATCTGATGGCCTCCAGAAACTTGTTATGGGTTTAAAGCCGTTGGAAACCAAGGTACATACTTGGGAACTTCCTAGCTACGTCTACCCAGGGCCCCCTTGCGGCACGCGGGTAGGTGGCCCCACTGATGTCGAGGGACAGACGCCATTGTGAAGTGGGCGGGGAGTGGGGCGTGCCGCCGCCAGGTCCCTCCCACTACCTACCATTTTTCCATATTGACCCGGAGACTCGGAGCTTCACCGAGAGCCTCCAGGTGAAACCCGGAAAGTTCCCAGGTACGCTAACCTATTTTCCAGACACAAGCATCCAAAACTTACACCCCAATGTAAATATAACAGTTTCTTAACTAAATTACAGAAAATTCAACAAAAAATCTACAGGAACATTAAATATTTTGTCCACAACTAGAAAATTCTATGCAATTTGCTGTTTCTTGGGGGGGGTTTCTCCCCCCCTCCCCGTATGTAACGTTGCCTTATTTTCATCATTTATATTTCTTATTTATTTCTTTATTACATATTTGTTTTGGAAAACAGTAGAAAGACTGAGATGCCCCATCCTTCTTACCGAAGACGGCAGCTGGAGATAATGAACTGGTTAGCTGCCCGAAAACCAACCGCGCTCTGGAATCTGCGGCCGACGCGGACCAGATAGTTAATGGTAATAAGAGGAGCAGGCAATAAAGAAAATTGATGTGTGTCCTTTAAATGGAATATTGCAGCTGCTGTAAATACAGTGCATTGGTATAGATTCGCTAGATGGGAACCAGAACAGTAGATAACAATATATAGAATAATTTGCTATAGAATTTGCTGCCTTGCATTCACCAGACTGCTCTGCCTTAGGGAAAAGCTCAGGAAAATCAGATTAAATAATGGAAAATCTGATTGTATGGAGCACAGCGTTAGCAGAAGGGCAGCTATGGATGCAGTCATCGGCGGTCTGCAGTTTTCTACAAGAAGATTTACGAGGGAAAAGAAATGCCGTGGCCGTTACAAATTTTATCCCGCAATTAGATGATAATTTACAGCCGGTATCTGCATTTCATATTTTAAATTGTTTTTAACTTAATGAGGCAGAAGCCCTTTGCTGCACAATGGGGGGGGGGGGGGCGATTGCCCTGGAGAGCCACCGCCAGGTCCTTAGTGGCCAAATGCCCAGTGGGTCGGTGGCTGATAGGGCCACATGCTTGCCCATACGTCTCCCACTGTGTGCCATTGGATAGAATGCCTATCAAGACGCGTGACCACATGCATTCCACCGCCGGCCATCATTAGGCGTCCACTCGCCAGGGCCGCTTAGTCATCCCCAGCCTGGCCTTGGTCACTGCTCATGGGCCGATTACAAAGGAAATCCCTGAAGGGTAAACCCTGTTTTTTTATGGCTGAAAGGATAAAATAAGAATTTCTGACATTCTAAAAGCTCTAGGTAGTGATTTAGTAGGAAAGAATAACCCAAGCTTGGTTTGTTGACGCTCTTTGTAGGGTGATAAAATCAGAACTTGTCTAAAGATTCAAGCAATCTTGGGTTGGCCGGTTCCTCTATTGACTTTCTCTCTGAAATTAAAGCAAATGAAATGTATAATAGGGTTAATTTTTCAATAAAAATGCTTTTAACTCTCTATAGAACACTTTAAAGAGGGGGGGAATGCAGAAAGACGACAGAATCCAGTTTATATAATTTTTACCTAAAACAGGGTTATCATACTTTGATATATTCAGACATTTCCGCTTAACACTTTCCTTGTCATAAGGAAGTTAATTCTGAAACATTGTAACGATTATTCCAGATTCGCCTTTTCATTCTTCCAGTTTCCTCAAATAGCGATGCAATCTTCACGCAATCTCTTACTTTGGTCCCGAGCACCCCGGGGCGAGAGGCAAGTTTACGGCAAACAAGTCCTGGCTCCAAATTGTGTGCCAATTGCAATTTTCTAGTCATTTCTCAGAAAGGAAACACCTGCCATAAATCTACAGACATTTTCACATTTAAAAAATAAATAAAAAAAAAAAGTTCTTGGGATTTGATGTCACGAAATCAACCTCAATAATATTTAAGCCTGAGTTATAAACGTACTTTATGGCGCTGGAAAATTCCCAGTTCTCTGCGCAGGACGAGGGACTACATGGTCCATCTGCCCCAGTTCCAAACATAACCAAACCTTTTATCCTTAAGTCCGTACCTGGAACACTTTCCCATTTTTTTTTCAAATGGGAGTCCTGATTTTTGGGCACTGTCCCATTTTAAAGGCTCATGGGAATCATAGGCAATTGAGGGGATCCTCTGATCCCCCCTGAACAGTCCGGTGCGCCCCCAAATCCATGGGCATATGTGCTGTTGTATCCTTTCATTGAAGACCTTCATTGAAGTTCCTGCATCCTCCCAGCGTCGCAAGGTGGCTATTCTGGGGAGGTGGGCAGTGACAACACATTTTATCCCACCCCTTCATGGGATAGCCCCACCCCTCTTCATCTCTAGCCACACCCATAGCACAGGTGTCCCCATTTAGAGACCCGAAATGTTGGTGTGGGGGGGGTATTTTTGCTCGGGAGTCAGCTAATGAACCTAATTAATGGAAACCATAATACGTAGAGAATATTATCACGTGAAGCGAAGATATGTTTTTGTGGAATGCGTTGTCATGGAACCCAACACTCTATAAATTGGGCGAAATGCATTTTTTTTTTGTATGAATTCTGTTTCAGAAGGCTGTGTTAAGGCGGTAATACGGTAATTTCTTACGACGGGTCAGTGTAATAAACATACAAATTGACATCATTAGCCTAACGGTGCGTGGGTGGGCGCTGATGGGCGCTGATGGAACCACTGCAGATTTTGATGCGAAGGATAATAAGTAATGTCTTCTGGACAACGTAAGACAGATTGTTTGCAGATACATATTATGTGTAATTGGATGTACGCTACGAAAAACACATCGTGTTATCCCGTTATGATTGACTCTTCATAATCATGTTTACAGCAAAATGATTGATAGCCCAGATATGCACTTAGAGGAGGTCTCTTATCCTTCATTTTACATTCTGTGCACCAAGCGGAGGTCTCTCGCGCTCCCTTATCCTTCATTTTACATTCTGTGCACCCAGAGGAGATCTCTCACGCTCCCTTATCCTTCATTTTACATTCTTATTGCACCACGAGGAGGTCTTCTTTCACGCCTCCTCTTTCCTTCATTTTACATTTCTATGCCACCCAGAAGGAGATCTCTCACGCTCCCTTGATCCTTCATTTTACATTCTATGCCACCAGAGGAGATCTCTTTCACGCTCCGCTTATCCTTCATTTTACATTCTATGCCACCAGAGGCAGATCTCTCACGCCCTCCCTTATCTCCTTCATTTTACATTCTATAGCACCCAGAGAGCTGTCTCTCGTCGCTCCCTTATCCTTGAACATTTTTACATTTCTATTGCAACCCAGGGAGGTCTCTCACGCTCCCTTATCCTTCATTTTACAGTCTATGCACCCAGAGGAGGTCTCTCACGCACCCTTATCCTTCATTTTACATTGTAGAACAGACAATAAATCCACGTCATGATATCTCCGGAATAAATAAGGAGTTTGGATCTCTACACTAACAAGTAAATAATAAGCATGGTATGGTGGGTATCCAATTAGGACATCTATTCTTGCCAAACCCGGAGATCTCCAGGTAAGCAATACTCCGGGTCTCAGGAGGGAGGTCTTGACACGCCCCTCTCCCCGCCCATTTGCCCTTTAAATGGGGGTATTTCAGCAGGAACGCCCCCAACTCAGCAGGAACTCCCACAGACGTCAGCAGGACCGCCCGCCCACATCAAGGGACCGCCCACCGACGTCAGCGGACGCCCCGCAAGGGAAGGCTCCGGGTAGCTGGAGTGAAGAAGTTTCCAGGTATGAAGAAAGTCCAAGAAGAGGCAATCCCTTAATTCAAAGACACAGCCCTACGGATGATTGCCCCCTGATGAAGGCGACATTCTGGTCAGCGAAACGCGTGTCCTGCGCGGTTATCTTTTTTTGACAATGATTCCAACTCGTTATTTATTCTACTATAAATCACCAGGTCTTGGCTGTAACCTTTTAGTTAGCAATAAATTAAATACCCAGTGACATTTTTAACCTTTGTTTCTGTTCGGCATCTATCTTTGTTGCATCATGTAATTTATTCAGATTGATCTATTATGGATATCCGTTTGGAGGCATATCTCGTTTTAACTATTTATTAAATAAAAGATAGATTTCAATTGAGGGGAAAGAATATTACTTTTGTTCTTTTGTGTTTTCTCTTGGGTTAACCTTCTATGTTGTTCTTTTCACCTTGTGGAGACCGTATCTTTTTTGGGGGGGGGGCTTTTTTGTGAATTTGTTTAACTCGAGAAAAATCGGCTTTATAATAAGAACATTATAATAGACCTATGAGGGTAAAAGAAACATTAAAAAAAGAAGGTTAGAGGTTGATGTTTTTATTACATTTTTTTTAAACCGGCTGGCGCGCGGTGGGGCGGGGGGGTACTATATCTTTGATTCCATACATTAATGTAATTATTTGTTTTTTTCCCCCCTGGTTTTTCTTTTTCTTCCTAGCGAAGGTAGCGGTAATGTGATACATGGCCGAGAGCAACTAAGGGATGCTGCGTCTCTCGCTGGATGACGTTTGGCTGGTAACATACGGGGTGAAATGAATCATTTTCTATGATCTTGTTAGGTCTGAGAATATCACAGAGCAGAAAATACACGAGGAGCGCTTATTACAAAGGAACACGGATAAGCGAGAGGGCCGTCAAAAGAAAGCTTTCGCTACCCAACTCCTTCCTCTTTATGATTTTTCTATTCTTGTAGTTATGCCTGTCTATTATCCAGAGAAGCTACTTATGCTATCCCTAGACTTAATATACTTTCTTTTGTCTGCTGCCATAATTTGGTTCCCTTTTTTTGCAATTGGCTTGTTTTGGCTCTTTTGTTGCAAATGGCAACGCTCCCGCTGTTCTATAATTCTGTTTCCAAGGAACTATGGATTTTTATAATGTCTCTGTTGGATGGTTATGGCCATTCTTATCTACACTTAAAAATCACTCAGCACCCCGAGAAGTATGTTTTTCGTATGTTGCTTGTACATTTAAAAAAAAAAATAGAATTAGAATATAGTATTTTTTTCGCCCTTGATGTTAAAGCATTGCATAAAATATAAGAAATACTGGAATTTGTTACAGGGTGAGCTAGATTTTCATTTGGCTTTTTCTTCCCCATGATCCTATGTCGATCAAACACACGGATATTTTGTATGGGGAGTTATCGGTGCCTTTTATTAAAATATTTACATATTAAATTGCTTTATTTGTAAACAATGTATCAATGTTTTCAAACAAACGGAAGCCGAAAATATGCAGTAATTTTAAGAAATTAAACAGCTCTCGACAAATCAACTAATACTTCATAATGGTAAAAGCTGAAATATAATCAGCTGATTTAAGGTGTAATGAAAGAACATGATTTAATTAATGGGAATCTATTCACTAAACCCTGATGATGTCATAGCAGAAACGCTAGAAATGAAGCTTTCTGCC